>JAADXN010000197.1:0-36568 GCA_023337875.1 Pythium apleroticum | reverse complement strand
CCCCCCCCCCCCCCTGAGGCTTAAAATGGAATGTTGTTTGAATGTCGCTGGAGCGTCGCGTTATCGGAGACCTTGAACCGTCGTGGGCATTTGTGACCGGGCAAATGGCCTCTCGTGCAAGGAACGCAGTGGCGGATGGTACGGGGCGCTGGCTTGACTGCGCTGGTGTGTGATCTGACGCCTGTGGCGTTGCTCGGGGCAGTGGAGAGTCGGAAGAAGCTGTTCCGCGCGACGGCGGGGCTGTCGCTGCAGCAGCAACTGCAGGTCGCAAGCCAGCTCCAGGCCACGGGCAGCGATGTCCTGCAGGTAAAGCGCCCGACAGTATGAAGCTGACAGGGCAGAAGCGAGCTGGTTGTGCTGAAGCGACTGTGTGCGTCGGCCAGTAGAGGATCCAGCAGATGAAGAAGACGTCCAAGCAGCAGAAGCAAGCGACCAAGGAGAACAACCTCAAGGTAACAAGAGTCCTAGTCGGTCTTGTTGGTAATTGCGACGGTCAGTTTACTTTTCGTTGCACAGTACGAGTGGCTCCACGAGCACCACCATCTCAAGAAGCTGGAAGAAGTCTGTCTCTTTGAGTAGCGCAGTGTCGTGGCGGCTGACTGACGCTATGGCTGTGGTGTTGATGCACGAAGGCTTGCACGAAGGACCTCGAGTCGCTGCTACTGCGTTTGTACAACGACGCGTGCCTGGACAAGGCGACGTTGGCCGCATCGTCGTCTTCGTCTTCCGTCCTCAGGCCGAAAAGGTCTCCTCGACCGGAAGCCGAGCCGTCCCCAGCGAAGCGCGACCACGACACAGTGGGGGCACAGTACGCAAAAGATCTGGAACAGCTACTCGAGATGGAGCAGAGCCACCGCATTGCGCTGCTCAAGCACGTGGCGTCCGAGCGTGAGCAGCACCAGTCGATGAAACAGCTTCTCGCTGGCCTGCAGCAGCGTCTCAGGCAGCCGTCGCTCGGCTCAGCGGCCGCCGTGACCGAGCACATGAAGCGGGAGGCGCAGACGCTGATCTTTGACGCCGTCATCGGCCACCAGATGGTTGAAGCCACGCTAGACGACGAGTTCAAGCAGAGCGAACGCGACTTCCAGGCCACGTACGAGGGAGTTCTACAGGGTTTACGAGCTGAACGATCCACCACCAACAACCAAGGCGACGCGACGGTGGACGCGACGCTGGACGAACTGTTTGGACAGTGTGAAGCGGACGAAATGCTTCGGTTGGAGATCCGAGAGGAGCTGCAGCAGCTCGTGGACGATCTCGCCGGAGATTTGGCGACGTACGAACGCGACTTCCACTTGCTGGCGTCCCACGAAGACGCTGCTGGTAGTGTGGCGGCGGCTCGCTGCAAGCACGGCGGGTGGACTGGTGACGATGACGAGAAGTACTTGGCGGTGCTGAAAAACTACGAAAGACGCAGCACTGGAGCGTCCGTTGGCCAGAAGAGACCGGAGTTACTGTACGATCAGGTGAAGGCCGTGCTGCCGTATAAGGAGACCGTGGAGATCAAGAGGCATGCCAAGTTCCACACGCATCTGCGGTTCTACCAGGAAAAATGCCGAGACCGACAGAAGGACCACGACCGCAAGTTCAGTGAACTGCTGGCAAGAGCCAAAGAGAAGATCGCGTTGGCGAAGCAGCAAGAGGACGAGAAGGCCAGGAAACTCCAGCAGCTTCAGCAAATGCAGCAGCAATGTGCGCAGCTCCACGATAAAGTGGCCGAGTGGAAGACGACGAAGGACGCTGAGCAGCGTATCAAAGCGCAGCAAGATGAACTGGAGAGGATGGTGGCACAGCAGCAGAAAGAAGCGGAGGAAGCCAAGTGGCGGAAGCGGCACGAAGACCGGAAGATGCAGGTGGAAGACTATCGAAAGACGAAGCTCCTGGGCAGCCTCGCGGACGAGTTGGAGGCGGAGCAGCAGCGGTTGCGAGAGGAGCAGGAGATGGAGATGCTGAGGGAGGTGAACGCCGAGCGGGTCCAGTATCGCAAGGCCGAATACGAGGTACCGTGGCACTGTGAGAGGATATACGCACGACGGTCTCTGATAACTGGAGGTTTTATTGTCATTTATCAGCGGAAGATCGTGGAGGAAAGACTGGAGCAGCAGCGAAAGGAGGCGTTGGAGGCCGAGCGGCTGGCGAAGCTGGAAGCCATCAAGCAGGAGACGCCGTACGCCGACAGACTCGCTGCGATTGTGGTACGCGATCTGGAAACGCTCTGCATTCACGAAGCAGCTTCTCCAGCGCTGACGCGAGTTGTGGTTGTCTTGTAGGCAGACCCGGAGCGATTGCGGCAGGAAACTGCGGCATTCCGAGCCAACGTCGAAGCCGTCGACGAGGATCTTCCGCTCAACGTACGTGAGAACCTACTTGTTCTGCGACCCACGCAGCTCACGTTGTCTCTTGACCTCCCCACAGGAGAAAGGACTCTTCCCGACGCACGGCTACGACTGCGACACGCTCTTCAAGAACGCCCGCTTCAAACTGGGCATCGCTTTGCGCGACGCTGGTCTTCACTCGACCGACTACGCACGCAAGGCGCTGAATAACATCAAGGTGAGCAACGCGGGCGCCTACCGCCACGCCGTCGCGCCGACCACACAGCTCTGGTAGTCAGCGTTGTTGAGGGGCGAATCAGCCAGCGAGGTCCGTGAGCACTCGTCGGCCGCGAGCGACTTCGTTTGTGAGCCGATTTGTGCTCTTCTGGAGCTGCGACCGCAGTGAAAAAAGCGCTTTCGCTTGGAGTTGGAGCGTGTTTTCCACGACTTGGAGCTGGTCCTGGAGCTCGATCTTGGACAGCGCTGCGTGCTGCGCCGTGCGCGCCTGGTTGCTGGCGGTCGTGCGCCGCACTGTGCGGTTGAGCCACTTGACGCAGTTCATCTGCATGCGGCGCAGCTGCTTGTCGCTGTGCGCGTTGCTCTTGAGCGCCTGCACGAGCTCCCGCAGGTCGCTGCGCTGCCTCTTGAGCTCGTTGAGTTCGTTCTTGGCGGCGTCAAACGCCACGCGCGCCGAGTCCGCGGCACGCACACTCTGCAGACCACAGCACCATACAAAAGATAAGTATAATATGAGAAAGGACACACCGAAGACGCCGAGCCTCTCTCGCAATACGGTATCCATCTAGCTTGGGCGCGTCATGCTGTGCGTGGTGAAACGCAGTTGTGGGACGCACCGCGTGGAAGTCTCGGTACCAGTCCTTCCAGAAACTCGCGTCCACGGCCAGCGACAGCGCGGCCACGGGCATACCTCCATCGCGTGGCAGCCCCCCTTCTTCTGCTTCCTCTGCGCCGCCTTCTGCACTATCGCTGCTGACATCCAGGCGCCGTGAGGCGTTCTGTCGCTGCAGCGGCTTAGCGACTGGTGCACGTTGCTCGGAGTGGAGCCGCTCGAGTTCGCAACGCACAAACGCGACGGCGCGCTGCTGCCACAGCGGCGCCAGTGCCACGCCGGCGTCGACGCTGCGGGCCACGCAGGCCAGTCGGCACAGCTCCTGCGCGTCAAAGAAGCCCCAGAGGAGCTGCTTGCACTCGTCCGGAAGAGCTGCCAGCATGATGGATGATGATCTGGGAGTGTGGGAGCAGTAACGTGATAGGAACCGAAATGCGATACGAACCGAGTGTAGCCATCTTCGGCTTCTGCTCAGAAAGGCGGCGCGGCAGCCGAAACGACGAAGAGCGGCTCGCACTGCATGCAGCCATTTCAGCAGCAGCGCTCACCCACAAGCTGCTTCGACAGACCTCACTTATGATGGATCGATGGCTGCCTGCACTGTTTTCGCTATGCTTCAGTAGCTTGGGGGAGATCAAGCCGACAGGCGCTGTTGTCATTTCCTCGGAATAGCGGCCAGTCTCCCATATCCTGATCGACAGCTCTTGAGCCTGCTTACTTCGCGATACAGGGGTATCGCCCAGGTGCCATTCGCCATTGCGAAAAGTACCTACCATCGTTGGAGCCCGCACACAGAACGCAGTAGGGTGTCCATGGCCACGTGGTCCAAGTACTGTAATCTGCCATCTTGTTGAACGCTCGTAAATTGTGCATCTACAGTGTGCTGTTCGTGGAGCCGGCAGTCCCTTCAAAGAAAAAGGTAATGGAATCCTACTCCCCCAATGCATTTACTGATAGGCGGGACGTGTTCATCTTTCTGCCATCGCGATGATGGTTGGGAACTCGGTGGGAAGACGAGACGAGTCAATCCGGTACTTCGTCTCGAGGAAATGCAAGACGAACACGAGCAAACGCAAGGGGGGACTGCTACCGCTGGTGTCTTCGCCTGCAGTGACAATCCAGTCGAGCTGCTCCAGCATCTCGGGATTCACGTACGACCTCGTGCGGTTGACAGCGTGACTTGGAAATACTTCATAAACGTTGCTTGGTGAATAGATGGGCTCGCCCTGTCCAGTCGGGAGGTACTTGATGTAGCAGGTGACGTTGTCTCGGACGATCACCCCACTGGCTGTGACGATCGCCGCATCGACCACGCAGTCGACCGCGTCAAGAAATAGCGGCGGATCGCTGCGGAGGAGATGTGGCAGCAGCACGTCACCTGCGAGTCTCGAGAGCCGATGCGGGGTCGCTTGCTTGTTCGGTGGCGGTGTCCACTTCCCGTTTGGCGGAGGTGGTGGCATCCCACAGCGCTGGCGACGAACGACGATGCTGTGGAAAGACGGAAGTGTGCGACCTTGTCGCACTGAGCCAAACAAGCTGAAGCGCGTGGAACCTCTTTTGGTCGCGTGGAAATCGATGTCGTGCTCACCGGTGCAGGTCGCGACGAGATCCGGTCGAGCGGGCCACCTGCGATCCTTCATGTAGTTCGTCCAATTGATCGCAAAGCGCTCAGAGGCTGCGGTGTCCACAAATAGGTCACTATGCATCGCAGCGACGATGAGGTGGATCTCGCCGGCAGCTGGCTGCCACTCCAACGGGTCACAGCCCACATGCGATGCCAGCAGCGACAGGATCGGAGTTCCGCGGTCCACGACCCTCAGCGCGTCCGCTGTGTACAGCTCCTTCTTCTCGGTATCCAACGTCGGACGCATCAACTCCATCGTGTCAGCATCGTCGAGACGCAAGAAGCGGGTTGGGCCGTCTGTGGCGGCAAGCGCCACGAAGAACGTCATGTAGTGGTACAGAAAGCTGGAGTACGTATGTCGCACCGGCGCCGTGCAGAGATACGGGCGTCTCAGCGCGATCATCTCCGACACGCAGCCGCTGAACATCGGATCTTTCAGCGCGACGTCGACGGATGCGATCGGCACCGTGAAGGGCTTGCGCGGGAAGCCGAGCGCCAAGATGCCGATACGTCGGGGTGTGAACGCGACGCTTTCTGCCGTTGCCATGCCGTCGGTGGGAAGATCAAATATGAGGAGAAATGGGCGGCACCGCATTCTCTGGGACTTCGCGATACAACGGGAATCGCGTTTCCGAGAATCGCACAGTTGAAGCGAGTGTCTCAGACAGCGCTAGACTGAGGTGGCTGTGGGACAGTCCTCTTTGGTCAAGAGCTGTCGATCAGGAGAAGTAGGAGGCTCCTGCAGCGCCAGTAGGAAGCAGAGCACAACAGCGCAGTAAGCCATCGATCTATGGTAAGTGAGGTCTGTCGAAATAGCGTCGTAGTGATCGCTGCTGCTGAAATGGCCGCATGCAGCAGTAGTCTGTAGGGTCGTTGGGTTTTCGGCGTTGTGGCCTGCAAGATGGCTACACTCAGTTCGTGTCACTTTTCGGTTTCTATCACACCGATCAGTTCGGGATCCGTTTGTCCCAGTGTGGGACTACTACCTGACGCCACCGGCTTTTAGCGGCAGATCGCGCGCGCCGCCCACGCAGTGTAGTAAGCACCGCGAGGCGCTGCTGGAGTTCCTGGACCACCGACGTGACAAACACGTCCCAGTAGGGAAAAGAGACGAGGGGAACGTTTCGTCAAGACGGCTGCAGGCGTCGAAGTTGTTGACGCGAACCTCCTTTATGCACACGGCGAAGTCTCGGATGTCGGCACCGACCTCGGTGTTCCAGCCATCGACCACCTTCATCCATCGGGATGTCACCGGCCTTTCGCTCTGCCCTGGTCCATTCACCCTTGCGGCAGTTCACAGTACACCTGTACAAATGAATATGGATACAGATCCGCACAAGCGAAATGACTGGTGTGATAGGAACCGAAATGCGATACGAACTGAGTGTAGCCATCTTCGACATCCGCTCAGAAAGGCGGCGTGGGTGCCGAAAATACGAACGCCACGACGCCGAGCGGCTCACGCGGCGTGCAGCCATTTCAGCAGCAGCGATCACTGACAAACTGCTTCGACAGACACCCTTTTACAATGGATCGATGGGCGCATGCGTTGCTATCGCTGCACTTTCTGCTGCCGCTTGGGGGCATCAAGCCGACGGGCGCTGTCGTCTCGAGCAGCTACGACGTTAACTTCGCGTGCTGCGGCGGCTGCTCGTCCAGCAAGCGCGCCGACGCGTACGCCAACAAACTCACCAATGGCGCGCACGTGTTTATCTGGGACACGAAGCTCAAGACCGACCCGTCCAAGACCTGTCTGCTCACGTTCCCATACGACAAGGCGCTGAACGAGCAAGAGGGAGACCGCCGCGTGCGCAGCGGGCAGCTCGTGGGCACGAGCTACCCCATCGACCACGACTTTGACTCGCTCTGCTGCGAGCAGCGCGGCCTCTGCCGAGCGATCGAAGAAGACGCGTCGGGGAAGTGCCAGTGCGTCAAAAAGTGGGGCTTCACCGGCGACCACTGCGAGTTCAGCGGTATGTATTCTGTATCTCCTGAGTCCCTGGCTGGCCGCTTCTGTCTCACCTCTTTGCTCCAGTATATGAGGTTGCAGCCCAAAACAACACGAAGCTGTTCCCTGAGATCGTGAACCTGACGGACACGAAGCGGCTGCTGCCGGATCTGCGCTCGTATCTCGTCGCCTTCGACGTGGCGAGTGCCATCAGCGCGTTCACAGCCGACGCGTCCGCCTCCCAAGGATCCAATTTATTGTCCGTCTTCCAGATCAGCAGCGACGCGGTCTCGTATCGCCAGTTTGCGTGGTCTTCGTGTGCATTCACCGTGCTGGGCGCGGCTTTTCTTGTGGTGCTGTTTCTGCTGCAGCTCATTTGGTCGTTTTGCTGTTTCAAGTGCGGCTGCCGCAAGAAAGACCCGCGCAAGCAGCCCAAGATCTACTCGAAAGCCACCAAGATCGCATGGGCGGTCGTCATGTGTGTGTTTCTGACTGTGGGGACGGGCGCTGGCGTGCTCAGCTTCCTCACCGTCCACTCCAAGCTCATCCCCGGACGAGACTCTGTCGCAGAAGTCCTCAGCGCCACGCTTCCTGATGAGATCACGACCTTCCGAACCGAGTTTTTGCGTCCTCTTGATGAGGTTCTGAACGCTGGGAGCCAACCAAGCAGCCACAAAATCTCGCTTCCAGTGCTCCAGCAGAGAGCGCTATCGGCTATGACGCCGCTGACGTTCCTCGACGCCCAGTCCACAGAGACGGACGAGCTCAGCAAGCCCGTGTTTGCGCTGTTGGACCAGCTCCTGGCGTACTCGCTGCTGTATCCGACTGTGAACTCTGCATCCATCGACTGCGCCAAGATGAACATCACGCCCAACGCCGTGTCGCGAATGACCATCGGATCTGCGTCAGGGTGCTTCCGCTGCAAGACCTGCTCGCAGCTCAGCGATATGCTGAGCGATGCTAAAGACCGTTGGCGGCGCAACGCGTACAAGAACCAACTGGATCTGCGCGAGTCCAGGCAGCAACTCATCGACTTTGGCGGCACGCGAGCCACTCTCACGGCCGCTATCACTGCCTTCCGAACACGCGTGGACACCAGCGCCTCTGTTTTTCTCGCACACGTGAACGAGATCTCGAGCCAGTACGAACAGCTCTCGATCGAAGCCCAGCAACTGACTGTGTTCAGTCTCTTCGCGCTCATGGGGCTCAGTGGCCTCGCACTCGTGCTATCACTTGTCGCCATGAGCGTCGGTCTCACGACCAACAAGCGGCCGATGGCACGAACGACTTGCTTTGTGGGCGAAGTGGCGTGTATCCTCGCGCTCGTGCTGGTCGGCGTGCTCTACTCCGTGGCGATGATGAGCTACGATGGCATTGAGACGCTGCAGCTGCTAAACAGCAGCGTGCCGCTGTTTGTCGACGAGACCGTGGCGGCCCACGACGTCGAGTCGTGGCTTTTGGATCGCAACTTCGTGGAGCAGACGAGAATGAATGAAACACTGGCGTTCTCCGACACGCTGCGAGTGCCGCCGCATCCGACGCCGACCGACGACAACCCGAGCCGCTTCAACGTCACGGAGATGTACGATTTCTCTGTGCTGTTCGAGCTGGAGACCCAGCTGCGGCAGCCAGTAACTGCGCGAGTGGCTCTCTTCGGCTGGGAGCAGAGCTTCCTCGACTCGCAGTACGCGTGGCTGTACGTGTGGGCATTCGCCAACGCTACCGTGGTGTCTCCGTACAACCAAACCATCCACCAGACGCTGCTCAACTCGACCACTTCGCAGCTCATGGATCCGGACAACGACACCAAGTTGGTCACCGACGACGACTTGGCGTACATCCAAAGCGTGTTCAACGAGAGCTGGCGAGGGGTCAGCGACCGTGGCGCCGCCCAGAACGAGCTGATCGCGAGCCAGTGGCTGTTTGTGGCAAGACTGGAGATCCAGAAGCGGAAACTGGACCAGTACGTGGCTACTGTCGCCGATATCATCGCGAGCCCGAAGCCCTTGCTTCAGGATTTTGTCGCGAAGACGAGTCAGTTGGAAGCCGCCGAGTTTGCACTCAAGGCCGATGTCGAGTTCTTCACGAATACTCTGCGAGACGCCAAGCTGCGGGACTGCGCGTTCGACGCACGCTGCACGTGGTTCCGAGATGCCGTGAATGCGCTGTTCGCGGAGTTTCAGGACCTCATCACGCACGCCGAGTTCGCTGCGATCTGCTGCGCCGCCAGCTTCGTCGCCTTGCTGCTGGGTGTGATCTTTACGAACTGCTTTGCCAATCGCCTGCGACGCAATATCGTCAAAGTGTACAGCGCGAACTGAGACCGTGGACGCATCGATGGTTTGGCTTGGGTCTCGATCGGTGACTGGGGCCATTTGGCCGTGGCGTTTGTCCTCGCAATCGCCAGACGCGGCCATTACGATGCGACGCAAAGCCCCGACAGGCACGCACCCAACGCTGGTTAACAAGACTGCTTAATGCCAGTTGTGAGATCTCAGTGCGTGCCTCCTCATGCGTGATTGAGCCGTGCGACACATCAACAATGGGCTGCCCCATGGGTTCGGTTCACATCGGCACCTTGAGAAACGTCAACATACAATACTGCTGGCCCACTGGATTTACTGCGAAGTATGAGAGAGAGGCTTTGCCATCTCATCGTTGATCTATTTGAAAAATTTAGCAGTATCCATGCTGATATATCTTGAAAATTCAGCAGCAACGTACTCAAGTACTTCATTCACCCAACCGCTACAGTATCAAGATCCGCGGAGTGAGTTTAGATGCCGAAGCCATGCTGAGCTGCAGCTCACTCTGGAATCTGCTACATCCAGACCACGGCCAGCAGCACAGTATCATCAAGCATGGCCCTCATGACGGAGCTGTCCTCGGTCCCTCCCCAGCCAACCGCAGCCGCGCTTTCGAAAGCCGTGGTGTTGCGGTTCGGATGTTGGAACGTGACGAAGCGTGACCTATTGTCCCAATCGGATCCGTTTATCGTTGTGTTCTTAACGGATGTCGACAGCCAGCACCGGGAAATCCTACGCACCGAGACAGCAACGAACATGGCGAGCGTGGTGTTCACGAGAGACGTCTACGTCGAGTACCGATGCGAGGAGATGCAGCGGCTCCGCGTGGAAGTGTACGACCGCGACTCTCCGTCGGAGCAGCTCTACGATCACCAACCTTTGGGCTGCGCTGAGTTCTCGATGGCCGAGCTAATGGAGAGCAAGGGCCTGACGCTTGAGCTCCCCTTGCAACAACCAGCGACTGGACACATCCCACGGTTGCAAGGCACCGTCACGGTAGCTGCTGAGGAGCTATCGCCGTGCACCGACCAAGTGACCTTCCAGCTTGGCGCCGACAAATTGGATCGAAAGAACGGGTGGCTGGGGAGATCTGACCCGTACATTTCCATCTATCGGCTCACGAATCCGGACGCCAACGCGAACCTCGTGAGCTCATGGCTTAGCGTGTGGACTAGTTCCCTCGTTCGCAACGAACTCAACCCCCGCTGGCCCAAGGAGACGATCAGCGTGCGTTCGCTGTGAAATGGCGATATGCAGTACACGCTGGAGTTCAAGTGCTGGGACTGGGAGGCCGACGGCAACCACCAGCTCATCGGAAGATGCATGATGACTGCGGGCGAGTTCTTGGCCGGCGAAGGACGCAGCTTCGACCTCATCAACCCAGCGATTCAGGCCAAGAAGGGCAAGAAGTACGTCAACTCGGGCGTGCTGCGGATCCTCTCGGTCAAGAAGCACCAATAGAAAGAGCGGCTGTGGACTGTACCCTCAGATACTGTAGCGTTCGCAAACCTTTGCTGGTCGAAAGAAGAGCTTACCGAGCCTCCTATTGGCCACCTATCAACTGAGTCGAACGTGGAGCGTGGGATCTCAGCGAACGCCTCGTTCTGGCGCGTCACTTGAGCCGTGCACACGCTGAATTCCAGTACAAAACCGCAGGCTGATGAGTGAATTGTAGCCAGGTGCCAGTGTCCAACACACCGGCTCACCTCCAATGGGCTCACATGGCTACACTTGTGTGACAGATCTCGTCCGCTCCCCCTACCCCTCCACAATCCCCATCTTCTGATTGGTGGATCCAAATATCTAATCCAGGATACGGCGCTCTAATCGAAGCGTAACCTGTACCCCAGTCTTTGTGACTCACTTTCTTCGAAATGAGCTGCTCATCTTCTCCATCGTGTATCTCTGGACCGAACCCACCAAGCCTCGCTCCGCCACCGACCCTCATTCCCCAGCCCCCCACGCCGCCCGCATGTCCTACAACAACGCCAGCGGCTTCCCGCGCTCCCCCGTCGGCGGCTCCGCGCCGTCCGCGCCGCCTCCCGACGACCAGAACGGCCTCGGCTTCTACCCGCCTGTCTCTCCTGTCAACGCCCAGCGCTCGTCCTTCTCCTACGTGCAGCAGTCCGCTCAGCGGCAGCAGATGCCGCCGCAGCTCTCTGTGAACATGGCCAGCGGAGGCGCCGTCGGCGCGCCCATTGCCGTGCCCATGGGCGGCTACCCACAGGCCTCCTCGCCGTCTTCCTACGTGCAGACCGCGAACTCGTCGTTCTCGTCGGCGTCGTACCCAAGCAAGTCGCCCACCAGCATGTACCCGCAGGCCGTCGCAGTGCCGCTGAGCCCCTCTGCGCAGGGCTACGGCCAGCCGCCAGCCCCTCCCATGGGCCAGGGTCTACCCAGCCATCCGTCCATGCACGGAGGCTTCGCTCCCGTCACCCCGCACACTGGCCCACGCGCCGCGCCGCTCATGCCCATGGCCGTGGCCGCCGGCACGCCGCTCGTCCCGCCTTCTCCGTCCAGCGTCGTCGCTCTGCGCTTCCGCTGCAAGAATCTCAAGACCCGCGACGTGTTTTCCGAGTCCGACCCGTTCGTCGTCGTGTACATGGAGGAAGGCCCTCGCCAGTGGCGCGAGATCGGACGCACGGAGACCGTGATGAACAGCGCGAACCCGAGCTTCGCGCTGGCGCTGGAAGTCGACTACTTTTTCGAAGAGGTCCAGCGTATTCGCCTGGAGATCTTTGACCGCGACAGCGCGTCTGAGAAGCTCACGGCCCACGACTTCTTGGGCTGCGTGGAGTTCACAATGGCGCAGCTCATGTCGTCCA
Organism: Pythium apleroticum; assembly: GCA_023337875.1. Lineage (NCBI taxonomy): Eukaryota > Oomycota > Peronosporomycetes > Pythiales > Pythiaceae > Pythium > Pythium apleroticum. The sequence goes on along the minus strand of JAADXN010000197.1, from coordinate 24,700 downwards.
ACGGCCAGTCCATGACGCTCGCGCTGCTGCAGTCCCACACGCAGCACGTCCACGGGCTCACGGGCCACGTGATCATCGACGCCGAGGAGCTGTCCATGTGTGCCGACCAAGTGACTGTCCAGTTCGGCGCCGACAAGGTGGACAACAAGGACGGGTGGTTCGGCAAGTCGGACCCGTTCCTGAACATCTACCGCCTCAAGGACGAGACCGTGGACCCCAAGCTCGCGATCTCGTGGCTGCTCGTGTGGCGCAGTGTGCACATCGACGACAACCTGAATCCTCGCTGGCCCAAGGTCACGCTCAGCGTGCGGTCGCTGTGCAACGGGAACCTGCAGAGGCTACTCAAGTTTGAGTGCATGGACTGGGAATCGAGCGGTCGCCACCAATTCATCGGTAGCTGCACAATGACGGCGGGCGAGTTCGTGGCGGGCGAGACCACGAGTCTGAATCTGATCAACCCCGAGCGCCAGGCCAGGAAGGGAAAGAAGTACGTGAACTCGGGTGTGCTGCGCATCCTGTCGATCGAGTGCTTCAAGCTGAACACGTTCGCCGAGTACCTACGCGGCGGCTGTGAGATCAGTCTGATCGTCGGCATCGACTACACGGCGTCGAACGGAGCCCCGTCGACCACAAGCAGTCTCCACTACATGGGCAACGGCCCGTACGGTCAGATGAACGACTACCAGTCGGCTATCTCGGCTGCTGGTGCGGTCTTGGAGCCGTACGACCACGACAAGCGCTTCCCAGTCTACGGCTTTGGCGGCATGGTCAACGGCGCTGTGAACCACTGCTTCCCACTCACGTTTGACCCGAACCAGCCTGAAGTGAGCGGCGTCCAGGGCATCATGGAGGCGTACGCCAACTCGTTCCAGTACGTGAGTCTCCACGGGCCGACGCATTTTGCTCCGCTGGTCCGCCAGGCAGCGACGATCGCGCAGCTCTTTTCACAGCCAGCTCCGAACAGCGCGCAGAGTCTCAAGTACTTCGTGCTGCTCATCATCACGGACGGCGCGATCATGGACATGGAGAACACGGTCGAGGAGCTCGTGAGCGCGTCCCATTTGCCGCTGTCGATCGTGATCGTGGGTGTCGGCAACGCCGACTTCTCCGCCATGGACGCGCTCGACGCCGACGGCAAGCTGCTCCGAGCACGCAGCGGCCGCGTCGCCGCGCGAGATATGTACGTGGATTGCTGCTTCTTGCTTTCTGGTTGTTTGATTATATTCTGACGCTCTGTGTGTTTGTTTCTACAGTGTGCAGTTCGTGCCGTTCAACCGCTTCCGGTCCAATCCAGCACGGCTCGCGAAGGAGACGCTGGCCGAGATCCCGCTGCAGCTCACGCAGCACTTCCGGTTGCGAGGCATCAAGCCCAACCCACCGCTGCAGCGCATGGGGACGGAGATGCTCATCCAGAACGCCACCGGTGCGATCAACCGCATGAAGCCCGCCACGCAGAGCCAAGTGTAGGCGGCTCGCTGAGATCTCGTCACGTAGGATTAGATTATTGATAGGTAGTTCACTAAGAATATGGAGCCTCGCAATGACTCGGGTGTCTTGCTTCCTCTGTGGGCCTGAAATAGCTGATCCCTTGGGCGTCATAAGATTCCCAGGAATTCAGCGCGATCTGGTCGGGTGCATTGCAGGCACCGCAGCTCCTCACTTCAATGGTGACCACGCGGCAATGTCGCTGCGGTCAGTCTTTGACTTCCAGAGCGACTACAAGCCTCTTCCAGACGCGACGACCATGGCGGAGGTGAGGACGCCGACGGCGGCGGCAGGCGACGAGCCCGTCGCGACCAGCATGGTCCAGCTCATGACGCCCACTGGCACCGTCGTGGCTGGCATGTTGTCCTCGACGCCACGCGTGCCACGCCGCACGAAGCCGGCGTCATCCAGCAGCTCCGACTCCTCCGGCAGCCGCGCCCACAGTTCGGTCAGTACTAGTTAACCGCAGACAACAAACGCAGCTAATAAGTGAGACTGACGATGGTGCCGTGCGTGTCTGTGCTAGTCAATCTTCGACTTGCCGTCTGTGAGCGCTAAAGCGCCCAACACGATCCCTGGCGTCGCGCAGAAGACGATCGTCGCCGGCGGCGAACCGGATTCCCCGCAGGCGAAAACCAACGCGAACCGGGCGAATGTCATCGCGCTGCTGCTCGTGCTGTCGTACGTGGCGGTGTCGATCCTGTACTTCCACTTTGTGGAGGAATGGTCGGTCGTCGACTGCATCTACTTCGCCATGGTGATCGTCACGACCGTCGGCTACGGCGACGTCATCCCCGTCAAGACGGCCGGCAAGGCGTTCACGATCTTCTTCGCGTTCTACGGCATCGCGACCATCGGTATGGCGCTTGGCCGACTGGCGTCGTGGTTCCTCAGTCGCCAGCGAGAGATCGCGAAGGAGACCACGCAGCGGCTTCTGAGCCACGTGGACAGTGCCGCGGACAACTGCAGTGGGGACCCGGTGGCTGCCAAGAAAGAAGAAGCCATCGCGATCAAAACGCAACAGAGCAAGCGACCCAAGTGGCTCAAGTGGCTGCTGTCCGACAGCAACAAGGCCATTGTGGCGGCGCTTGTGCCCATATTCGTGTCCATCGGCGGTGGTCTCATCCTGGGCGCCATTGAAGGCTGGCCAGTGCTCGACTGCTTCTACTTCGCGATCATCACCATCACGACGGTGGGCTTCGGCGACCTCTCGCCAAAGTCAGAGGCGGCTCGGATCTACGCCATCTTCTACCTGCCGCTCGCTGTGGTCTCAGTGGCCCACGGCATCGGCTCCATCATTGAGGAACTGGGTAAGCGCAAGGTGCTCAAGAGCAAGATCAGCATGAAGGAGCTGCTGGCCATGGACTCGGACGGCGACGGCAAGGTCTCGCAGCTCGAGTACCTGAGCTACATGCTCGTGAAGCTGGGCAAGGCCGACCAGAGCGACATTGACGGCATCCTCGCGCAGTTCCGCAAGCTCGATAAGGATGGCAGTGGCGAGCTGGACAAGGACGACTTGGAGCGACTGGATCGCCACTTGGAGCGGCAGCAAGAACGCAAGCAGGGCCACGAGGACTGATGTTAAACAAACAAACAAAACGTAACGCCGGGTCCAATTATGAATCGCGAAATAGAGGAGTTTTGGAAGCGTGAAGTGAAACCGGTTTCGTCGCCCGAAACGATAGATCAGTTCGCGATCGGCTACGCTAGCGGTCGCGAAACTGGACGCACAGATGAAGCTGGCGGTGAAGATGTCGCTGGGCGTGGGCGTCGTGGCGGCGGCGATGTGCGGACTCGCGTACGTCAGTGGAGATGACGATCGACGCGACTTCATCCGCGGCTCTAGCAGTGTGACGCAGTTGCCGAAGGTGCTGCTCATGGTGGACCAGGAGGTCGACGACGAGTACGACGACGACGACACGGACGAGGAAGAGGATGTGCACTCGACGCGAGTCGCGCCAGTCACAGTGAGCTGTTCGGTCACAACGGGGCACCAAGCGAAGAGTGTGAAGACACGTGGACCAGAGATGGAGGAAGGCGAAGATGAACAGGACGAGATTGTTCTCAGTCTGGCAGAAGGAAACAACAACGTGATGGATTGCTCGTAAAGACGAAAGACGAGTATTTGCCACATTAAAGATGATCATGGATTACACGTTCTCACTGTGCACAAAGAACGACTGTGACACTCACACTGATACGCTACGCTCAGCGGAAGCGCCGCGTGTCACCAGGCACCGAGTCGTCCGGCTCGGGCTCCGTTGGCACAGGCGTTTGTGTTGGCGTCGGAGCCGGCTTTCGACTCGGTCTGGGCTTAGGCGGCGTCCACTTTGGCGGCTGAGGCGCTGGGCGCGGCGCTGGTTTTCCTCCTCCCTTCGGCGCTGTCTTGGCGATCGCTGAGGTGTCGGACATTGCGGAGACGACGTGAGTCTGCACCACAACAGCCAGCAGCGTGGCGAGGAGCACGTGCTTGATCAGCTTCATACTGAGGAGTCCAGGGAGTTTGAGAGTGGCTTGGAGATTTGAAAATGATAATCGAATAGCCTTGGGAGCTGGAGAGGCCGGCGTGCTTGCAGCCGCGTCAGTCGTCCTCGCAGCAACGTCACACGTCGCACATTGAGGACAAGTGTAGCCATCTGCCCTTTCGACATCTCAGATCCAGACTCCGTTTCACGAATCTGATTCTAACCGCCGCGTAAGCCCAAGATTCGAAACGCCGCGTCGCTGCTCAGAATCTGGGAGCAGCTCGCCATTCAGATTCTCCCCCGCATCCTCGCAGACCACCACCGCCACCAGCTCAAAGCCCTTGCCATGCTGCAGCGTCTGCGTCTCGCTTTGCTGATGACACGCTCGCGCGTCCGTGCGATCTCGACATCTGAGACCGTGAAGCCCGCCTTTCTCAACCCGAGCAGCTCCCATCGCCGCCTCGTGCGACCCGCGTACTCGGCGTTTCGCTTGCCCACGTCAGCGTGGAGCGACCGCCTGCAAGCCCAGGCAGTGGCCCAGCAGCAGCGTCGCCAGCGCAGTCCGTTCGTGCAGCAGCAGTACCAGCGGTTCATCAAGCAGCATCCAGAGCTGTCGTCCCGTCGATTGACCGTCCACGGTCGTCAGTTTGCGCCTGGTATCAAGCGTCCAGTGAAGCTACAGCAGCTATTCAAGCCAAGCTACTTGAAGGCGAGGCTGCTGAAGCAGAACGATCCGCACTGGACCGCCAGACGCAACAGTCTTTTGCAGTCGCAGCGCAGTTCTGAGCCCCGTCCAAAACTAAAGAGACTCAAAGTGCCTCGTCGCCAGAGCCGCCAGAAATCAACTCATCCGCAGCAGTTGCAGCCACAACGAGCTTGGAGAGACGCGTGTGTGATCCAGATTGTGTCTCCCAGGCGACTTCGAGTGGTGTGTGTGAAGCGCTTTTCCCGCCGTCGACAAATTTAAGCAAGAAACGGCTCCGATTGATGAGTTGGTCGTTTCTTCTCTTTTTGAGCATGAGGACTTGTTGCTTCGTCCTCGTTTTTCTTTCACCTAATACTACGGCTATTACGTACACTAAATGAGCTGCGCGCCCACGTCCTGCTCGAAGAAGATGGCCTCGTAGAAGCCGCGGAAGGCCTCCATCTCGCACACGCCCTGCGAGTACTTCACAAGGTAGCTGTCCTGGCCGCTGTGTGTCAGCAGCTTGTTCACTTCGGTCTGCAGTGCCGGAATAAGCTTGGCTAGTGGCGGCGATGGCTTCTTCTGCTGCTGCTGCGCGAGGTCTTCGTCCGCGTTCTCGACTATTAAGCGGTTGGTCACGCCGTACACGACTTCGTTCAGGTCCTGGAACGCGTTGCCGCACAAAAAGCCCAGGCTGTGCTGGAGCGCTGGGCCGAACAGATCACTTTCGAGCAGATCCCACAGGTCGTTCAGCAGGCTGATGACGGGCTCGCTCTGGCCGGGCTTCTTCTCCGGGTAGATGAGGAAGGAGCGCCACAGCTTCAGCGCCTTCTCCGAGTCGCCTGCGTCTCGCGACGCCTTGCTCTGCGGCGGGATAATCGACAGGTACACCGACTGCAGCAAGTCGTTGAGCTCGTCGCGTTCCACTCGCAGCTTGCGGCTCACCTCCCACCTAAATGAAACAAACACGCCAGCTTGTTAGCACTCGCAAACGCCGGGCAGCCACACGCGTGAGCCACGTACGACTGCAGCTGCTCATTCGCGACGACGACGCTCTCGACGTGGCTCTTGATCTTCGCGATGCCTTCGTCCAGGAAGTACTCGAGTCCGGACGCCAGGAACTGGTGCTGCGCGGCCAGCGCCGTCTGCTCGTCGGCTTCCAGCGCCTCGACGCCGCCCTTGTTCTTCTCGAACGTGCGCTTGCCGATGATGGCGATCTGCGCAAACACCAGCAAGTGCCACAGCCCGAACGCGATGAGCGCCGTGAAGTAGCGCGTCACGGCCGTGCGCTTGGCCTGCTCCCAGAGCTGGTTGCGCGTGGCCTTGTCGCTCTTGTCCAGCGTCTTGAGCTCCTGCACGACGGCCTCCAGGTCCACGAGCTGGTACAGCGTCTTCTTCAGCCGCGGCAGGAACCGCTGGATCGTGGCGTTGCTCTCCTCGGTCGTGCTGGCCAGCGACAGCTGCAGCCGCTGGTGCTCGGCCATTTGCGACTGGAGCTGCTGCGTGAAGCGCTCGGCCTCGCTCATGAGGCGGCGGTACGCGTAGTAGGCGCCGCCCACGCAGAGCCCCGTGACGCCCGTGGCGATCACCAGCTTCTTGTGGCGGCGCGCGAAGCCGCCCACGCGCGACGCCGCGTGCTCCAGTGCCGACCACATTGCCGTCTTTTCTTGTTGAGGGGTCCTTCCAGTCCGTAGCTCTGTGATGAAGATGACGCAGACCAAGTTGAGGAACCGCCTGTTCCCTGAGAACAGAGTGTTTCTATTGGTGGAAAAGAAACATCCGAACGAGTTTGATTGGCGGAATATGGAAACGACGGATCAATGTATCCGTGGAAATCGAGGAGCTACGCAACGTGGAGATGGCGGCGACGAATGCGAATGCGGCGATGAGCGCGGCGCCTGGACGCTACGACGAGCTGTTCCTGACGCTGGCGCAGCAGCACGGGAGTATTGAGACGCTGCTGGATTCGTTCTTTGAGTTTCTGCACCGGAAGACGGACTTTTACGTTGTGACGGAGGACCCCGTGGGCAAGAATATGGGCTTCCGGCCAGGCGTCGCGCAGCAAAAGGTGCGCTCCCTTATGAGTGCGAGCTCTTCTACTGGCTCGATATCAGTGCTAATGTGTTGCATGGGGGTTGTGAAGGTTCTGGCCGCATTCCAGAAGCATCCGTTGAAAAATGTTGACGCTCCGGTGTTGGCAGCTGAGCCGCTGAAGCCGAAGGCGACCGCCAAGTCTGTTGCGAAAGCGACTCCGGCCCCTGCAGCCAAGCCCGTGCGCTTGACGGAGAAGGGCAAGCAGCGTACGTCGCCCATACATGTTGAATGTCTGCTGAATGTGTAGCTGACGCACGATGAAGTTCCTGAAGGCAACGGGGGCCGCACGGACAAGTACTCGTGGACGCAGACGCTCGACGATGTCTCTGTATGTCTGTATTTTCCCGAACGTTGGTGGCTTTGAGACTGACGTTGAAGTGATTCAGATCCAAGTGGACGTCCCTGTGGGAACACGCGCCAAAGACCTCGACTGCCAGATCCGCACCAACCACTTGCGCGTGGCTCTCCGTGGCTCGCCGGATCCTCTCGTTCTCATCGATGGCGATCTGCCTGAGAAAATCCGCGCGGACGAGAGCGTGTGGTCCATCGAGAACAACCACACGCTGCACATCTCATTGGAGAAGATCAAACAGACGTGGTGGGCTAGCGCGGTGGTCGGAGATGCCGAGATCGACACGAGCGAAGTGGACTCGACGCGGCAGATCGACGAGTATGATCCGGCGACGCAGGGTGCGATCCGAAAGGCCATGTTCGACCAGCAGCAGCGACAGCTTGGGCTTCCGACCAGCGACGAAATAGCCACGCAGCGCATACTGGAGCAGGCGAGTAAGTTGCCGGGGTCGCCCATCTGACGGCCGACGTATTGTTATTAACGAGCAAGAAATCAAAAACGTATTTACCGATAGTGTCGGAGTCTACAAGATGCCCCAGTGGCGCTCGAAGGCGTTGAGCATACGCGAGATGGCGTGCGCACCACTGAGAGGGTACTCAGAGATGGAGATTTGCTCGTCCAGCTACAGCATCAACCACAATTCCCAGTAAGTTTCACGAGAGCAAGAAGAAAGGCAGTCGCTGCTCGAGCCACGTACGTAGTTGGTGTTCTCCTTGGTGATGTGGCCGTGGGCCATGGCGCCGAAGATGAACACGACCGGCTCATCCTTGGGCAGCTCCTCCACGAACTCCCACGGGTTCACGATGCGGCCTGTTCGCGTCAGCGCGTACTTGCGGGCGTTGGCCGGCAGGTGCTTGGTGACCGGGTTCTTGATCACACTCAGCAGCGTTTGGTTGCCATCAGTCGAGCGGATCTTGAGCGTGTGGAGCAGTTGCACTGCACATAGCATCAATTCAATCAATCACGTTGTGAGTCCACTGCATCAATCAGTCTGTGTGCTGCCAATTCTCCATCGTACCCATGAGACCGGCGAATCGCTTGTACGTGCGCGGCACGCGCATCTGCGAGCTAACGTCGATGAGCACGCCCTTGGTCGTGTGGATGTAGATCTTGAGGAAGCCGGCCTTGTTCAGCGGCGAGTCCAGCACGGCCATGAGCTCCTGGTGCAGAATGTCCGGGCGCGACTGCGACGGGTCCTTGTTGAACTTCTTGTGGAGGCCCTTGTGGTCATCGCAGTTGAGCAGCTGGAAGCCCTTGGAGGTCTTCACGGTCTCCAGCGACGCCTGCTCCAGGATCACGATCACCTGGCGGCGCTTCTTGTCCTCCTTGCTGCCTTCCGTCGACGCCATGGTGTTCAATGCCTCGCCAATCCGATGGAATGGAGCTCTTCATTCCAGAGGCGCATCGCTTCGCGTTGACTGGAAGCCATGACAGACTTCATTTCAACCAATCCCATCACGTTTCCCTGATGGAAGAGTCATTTGTCCCGTATGTGGAGTTGTACGAGGGACAAGTGGTCGGTTGTGACAGGATGGTTACTGCTAGGTACTCGCAACTGGGTTATGCTAAGTGCGGTTACGGTCGGGCTGGAGGCTCGTCCCATGCGACCAGTCACCAGCCAGCAGCATGGGGTTACGTTTTGGAGCGTGTTCTCTGAAATGGGGTTACGCTTTGGGGCGTCCCCCCTCCCTTCATGTGGATGGAATGCATGCGGCCCATGGCTGTGAGTCGAGTCGAGAGAGTGAATCGCCGCCCAGTCGTTCAGCAGATCCACGAAGGTTACACCATGGCGGACGCGGCGGAGACGCCGTACTGCGTGTGCCGCCAGACCGAGGACAGCGGCATCATGATCGAGTGCATCCGCGGCACCGGCGGCTGTAATGGCTGGGTGCACCCGCCGTGCTGCAAGCTTATCCTCACGCCCGAGGAGCTCGAGGCCATCGACAGCTACGTGTGTCCGCTGTGCGAGGCGCCCGGCGACGACTTTAGCAAGATGAAGGGCACGCTCAACACGCGGCTCGCGAATAAGCTGGCGCTCAAGATGCGCGCCAAGAAGGAGGAGAAGGAGGCCGCCAAGAGCTCCTCCGCCGCCACGAGCTCCGCCCACTGGAGCTGTAAGATCTGCGGCTTCAAGGACAACGACAAGGCGAATAAGACCTGCGCCAAGTGCGCCGCGTCGCGCAAGAAGCTCGAGTCTAAGGACAAGAAGGAGTCTAAGGACGAGTCTAAGGAGCGGAAGGAGTCTAAGGAGCGGAGGGAGTCTAAGGACAAGCCGCCGGCGAAGAAGAAGTCCAAGCACAGCCACAAGGTCTCCTCTGTGGAGGAGGAGGACGAGGAGGACGAGGAGGAGGCCGCGCGCCGCCGCCGCAGCGGACGCGAGGCCAGCAAGACGCGCAAGAACTACCGCGTGCCGAACTCGGACGACGACCTGAGCGACTCGCTGATGGACGACAACGAGATCGCGCGCAAGCAGCTCAAGAAGAAGAAGCGCAAGCGCGCGGAGGAGCGAGGGGACGGCGGGGGAGGAGGAGCGGACGCGTCGGAGGACGACGAGGCCGAGTTCGTGGCCAGCGGAATCGTGGGCGGCGGAGGAGGAGCGGACGCCGGAGGAGGAGGAGCCCCCAGCATGGTCATCGAGAAGATCATGAGCTCCCGGCAGCGAGCAGTTGCGCCAGGCGACGCGGCCGCCAAGCCCGTGGCGGAGTACTACATCAAGTGGAAGGGCTTCTCGTACCTGCACTGCTCGTGGGAGTCGCGCGAGACGCTGCTGGCGCTGGACCTGAACAACAAGCAGCGCATCAAGCGCTTCCACGAGAAGCACGGCCACGGCCACACGCTGCACCAGCACCACCACCACCACAAGACGCAGGAGCACGAGGGCGACCTGGACGCCAGCGAGCTCGAGATCTTCAACCCCGAGTACCTCGAGGTCCACCGCATCCTCGCCCACCGCCAGGACCCCGTGCCGGACGCGCCCGAGCCGTCCGAAAATCCAGAAAACCCAGAGAATCCGGAGAATCCGCCGGTCGTGGACGACGGCCGCCGGTTCCTTGTCAAGTGGCGCGTGCTGCCGTACACGGACGCGACGTGGGAGCGCGCGTGCGACCTCAAGGACGACGACGCCATCGCCAAGTACGAGCAGCGCCGCGTCGTGCCGCCCAAGGACGAGTGGGAGCCGCTGCCTCGGCCCACGCTGCGCGACTACCGCAAGCTGGACGAGTCGCCCAAGTTCGGCGTGGACAAGACGCTGTCGCTGCGCGCGTACCAGCTCGAAGGCCTCAACTGGCTGCTGTGGAACTACTACAACGAGCGGCCGAGCATCCTCGCGGACGAAATGGGTCTGGGCAAGACCATCCAGACGCTGTCATTCCTCGACAGTCTGCGTGTGAACGAGAAGATCAAGGCGCGCGGCCCGTTCCTCGTGGTCGCGCCGCTGTCGCTTATCGCGCAGTGGCAAAGCGAGTGCGAGACCTGGACGACCATGAACTGCATCGTGTACCACGGCAACACGGAGGCGCGCGAGCTCATCCGTGACTTTGAGTTTTACTATCTGGACGCCCACAACCGGCCGGACAAGAAGAAGCCGTACAAGTTCAACATCCTCGTCACGACCTACGAAGTCGCGATCAAGGACATCAGCGTGCTGTCCAAGATCAAGTGGCGCTGTCTCGTCGTGGATGAGGCCCACCGACTCAAGAACCAGGCCTCGCGGCTCGTGGAGCAGATGCGGTCGCTGCGTCGCGACCACTGCGTGCTGCTCACGGGCACGCCGCTGCAGAACAAAACTGAGGAGCTGTGGGCGCTGCTGAATTTCCTGGACGCCAAGTCGTTCCCGAGCGTGACGGATTTCTTGGACAAGTTTGGCGACCTCCACGAGGCGCAGCAGGTCGTGGATCTGCATAAAATGCTCAAGCCGTACTTGCTGCGACGCCAGAAGGAAGACGTGGAGAAGTCGCTGCCACCCAAGGAGGAGACGATCATCGAAGTGGAGCTCACGCCCGTGCAGAAGCAGTGGTACCGAGCCATCTACGAGCGCAACACGTCGTTCTTGAGCCGCGGCGGCAACCCGAACAACGTGCCGAACCTCATGAACGTCATGATGGAGCTGCGCAAGTGCTGCAACCACCCGTACCTGAACAACGGCGTGGAAGAGCGACTGGTCGAAGGCCTCGTGAACGACGCGCAGCGCCACGAGATGATGGTCAAGTGCTGCGGCAAGATGGTGCTGATCGACAAGCTGCTGCCGCGGCTGAAAGAAGGCGGCCACAAGGTGCTGATCTTCAGCCAGATGGTGCGCGTGCTCGACATCATCGAGGACTACCTGCGCTACATGGGCTACCTCCACGAGCGTCTCGACGGCAACATCCGAGGCAACGACCGCCAGGCCGCCGTCGACCGCTTCGTCAAGCCCGAGTACAACCGCTTCGTGATGCTGCTGTCTACCAAGGCCGGCGGTCTCGGTCTCAACCTGACGGCGGCCGACACGGTGATCATCTTTGACAGCGACTGGAACCCGCAGAACGATCTCCAGGCGCAGGCGCGTGCGCACCGTATCGGCCAGACCCACTCGGTCAAGATCTACCGTCTCATCACGCGCAAGACGTACGAGATGCACATGTTCCACAAGGCGTCGCTCAAGCTCGGCCTCGACAAGGCGGTGCTCACGCACATGCGTCGTGAGAACGAAGACCAGAAAGAAGGAGGCAACAAGAAGAAGCCGTCGAACAAGGCGCAGGAGGCCAAGGAGATTGATGAGCTGCTCAAGCGCGGCGCGTACGACGTGTTCCGCGACGACGACCAGGCCGGTGAGCAGTTTTGCGCCGCGGATATCGACCAGATCTTGCAGCGGTCGTCGCAGATCGTGCAGTATGAGCAGGAGGCCAAGTCGTCGTTCTCCAAGGCCAGTTTCGTGTCGGCTACGACGTCGGACGATGTCGACATCGACGATCCGGACTTCTGGAAGAAGGCCGTGGGACTGACGGAGCCGGACTTTCCGGAAGAAGAAGAGCTGCCGCTGCAACGCAAGCGAACGCGCGTGTCTCGCTTTGGTGCACAGGGCGGTCCTGGCGGTGCAGGTGGTGCAGGTCTTGGCTCGGACTCGGAGTCGGAGGACGAGCTGGACAAGAAGGAGCGAGAAGCCGAGAAGAAGGAGCGCGAACGTGAAGAGCGAGAGCGTGAGAAGGCCGAGGAGAAGAAGGAGCCGCGCGACTGGACCCAGAACGGCCGTGACCGTCTGCAGCGTGCGCTGATGCACTACGGCTTTGGGCGGTGGGAGATCATCCGCAGCCAGAGCGGCGGCAGCCGCACCGTCGAAGAGGTCGAGCAGTTCGCGCGGGAGTTCATCTACGCGTGCGGCTTGTCGTGCATGGAGCCCACTGCGTCGTCGAAGGACGACTCGCCGTTCGTCAAGGCGATGATCCGCGCGTCGGTCCACGCGCAGAAGGAAGCACTGGTGGACGAAGTGGAGATGTCGCCCGTGCTCAAGGACGACGACTTCGTGCTCAAGCTCAAGCAGGGCGGCGGCCGTCGCGTGCTCATTCGACTGGATATGCTGTGGCGTCTGCGGCGTCTCGTGTCGGCTGCGCTGGACGAGCTGGACCAGGAGTACCGTGACACGCACTCGGAGGATGAAGAGATGAAGGGCGACGACGACGCCAAGGGCCCGCCTCCTCCAGCGACGGTCGAGTTCGATGAGCGCGTCGCTTACTACGGTGTGGACGCCGTGAAGAACCGCATTCAGATCGTTGAGATTGGCACGGAGCGGCCTCCGTGGACGCAGATTACGAGCTGGTGGAACGACGAGGCCGACCGCAGTCTGCTCATCGGTGTGTTTCTGCACGGCTACGGCCGCTGTGCGCAGATCCTGGCCGACGACCGCCTGCGATTCCAGGAGATTTCGGAAGCCTACGAAGAGCAGCTCATCAAGGACGGTGTCAGCGGAGTTGCGAAGACGGAAACGACCGACCAAGACACTGCCTCGGCTACCAGTCACCAGTCGGCCGACGAGCAGGAAGTGGAGAGCAAGCCACCGGCTCCTACTCCAACTCCAGCGCCAGCCAAGAGCGAGAACGCAGACGCTGATGGCCCCGCCGTAGCGACGCCCGCAGATGGCTCGGCGGCGCCTGTGGACGACAAGAAGTTCAGGCAGCCTGAAGTGCAGCAGATGAACCGGCTGCTCTTCTGGCTGCTGTCGGCCGACGACGTGAAGCGCCAGAAGGAGATGGAGACGTACAAGAAGGAGCGCGCCGGCGTCGAGCAGCAGCGCCAGTCGACGCTCGAACGCAAGCTGCGCGCCGCGTCGCTGCGGCGCGTGGAGCTCAAGGCCATGCAGCTCGCACAGATCGACATGCTGCGTCATATGGCGGTCGTTCGCAACGCGCAGCAGATGCCCGACCCGGTGATCGGCTCCAAGATCAAGCCCAAGGACTGGACGAAGGAAGAGCGACGCACGTTCTCGTACCTGCTCGCTTTGCATGGCGCCCCGCGCATCGACGCCAAGGCCTCGATCTCCATCGACACGCAGCGCCGCCGCGGCCAGGAGCACCTGAACATTCCGCCGTTTGCGTGGGAGACGGACACGCTGTCGTGGATGAACATCGTGCAGTGGGGCAAGCTCAACAAGACGACCGAGATGGCGAAGGAGTTCTACCACGAGCGGTTCCTGCCCAAGTGCCGCGAGATCGCCGCCATGAAAGTGGACCCGCTGGGCTCGGACCAGCGTGCGTTGGCGCTGGCGGATCTCGTGGGCATTGAGTTTGTGGACGCCCACGAAGGCGTGCTCGCCCACGGACTCAAGGCCCGCAACATCGCGTGGGTCACGCTGCGTCGCACAGAGCTGCTGGAAGACATCGGCAACATCCTCACGCACCGCAAGAGCGAGCTGCTCGAGCTGCTGCGGTCGGGCAGCCCCGATCTCGTGGACAAGATGCCCGTGTGGTGGTGTCCGTGGGTCCACGACCTCGGCGTGTTCTACGGCATGGCCCGCTACGGCGTCTTCGCGTGGGAGCGGATCCTTCTGGACCGCCAGCTGCCGTTCCACCGCCGCGCGCGCGAGAACCACATCCGCCAAGTGTTTTTGGACGGCACAGAGGCGTTCGAGGCCGTGTACAAGGATCGCTTTTCGTCTCCAGAGCAGGGCGAAGCGTGGCTGCAGCACGCCGCCGACGAGTTCCCGTCGCTGGCGATCCTCGAGCAGAAGATCCACGCGATCTGTGTGCTGCTGAACGTGCAGTCGCCCGCCAAGCCGAGCCGTGCGGACGGCTTTGACCTGTCGCGACTGGAAGAGTTCACGTTCCCGACGCCCGGCAACGCGTTCGAAGTCGAGATCATGAAGCGCGTGCGGGAACAGGACGTGGTTCTACGGAATCCATTCCTGGAGCTCACGAGCGCGAGCGTCGCGCAGGAGCTGGCGTCGTTTCTGGAAGGATCCAGCGAGCGCCGCGACGAGTACGTGCGTCAGCTCATGGCCTCGGAGCCGTCCACCAACGGCCACTCGAACGGCCACACCAGCAACGGCCACGCCACAGCGACTCACGAGACGAATGGCGACGATATCGTGATGCAAGAGGCCGCGCCAGAGCCCACGCCCAAGCGCTCGCAGATCCCCATCCACATGCTCGTGTCTTAGAGCCGCTTTCCCGCATTTTCTCCCTTTTGAAAAGGGCCTTTTCTAATACCGGTAACAGCACTTTCCCTTTTCCCTATGAGATATAATATGGATACATCTTTGTTGCCTTGCTGTACTTTCTCCCCGTCAGGCCTGCTTGGCGTGGACAAAGGCGCCGCTCTTGCGTTTGTCCTGCGGGTTCTCCTCCGAGTTCTTGCGGGACCGTCGGCGCTCGGCCTTGGCCAGCAGCCGCCGCCGGCGGATGTTCTTGCGGATGTAGTGCCACGCGATGAGCACGAGCACGCCAAACACCGACAGCAGCGCGATCATCGACACGGTGTAGCGGCGGTAGAGCGACGGCACGTAGATCTGCAGGTGGCAGCTGATGAAGTTACCGTCCTTGTCCTCGAGCCCCTGGAACCCGTCCACGCAGTTTCTCGTGCCGTACACGAAGCCCGGCGGGATGGACCGGTGGAACGGATCCTTCCACGGCTTCTCGCAGAAGTCGCCCGTCTCCTTGCAGATCGCGGCGTCGTACTTCTGCCGGCACAGACACGTGCACTTGCGTGGCACGGTGCAGTTGCCCTGACCCACGAGCGCGCCGTTGATCCACTCTTTGCCCCAGCGGCCGCCGTTGGAGCCGCAGGGATCCGCCATGAACGCGAGGACTTTCTGGTCGTCGACAGTGAAGAGCTGCGCCTGCACAGTGGCGTTCACCACCGTCGCATTCAGCGCACAGATTGGCTCGCTGCAGTCGAAGCCCGTCCAGCCGTCCGCGCACTTACACACGTCCGGTGCGACGCACACACCGCCATTCTTGCAGCGGTAGCAGCCGTCCACACCAGCGGCTCCGCTCACACTACACAGTGGATCGAACACGCCCTGGATACACATCGGGATGGCGCAGTCCGAGCCAGTGTAACCGGTTAGTCCGCGAGGCGACGTCGGGTGCTTGACGTGGAGGATCGACTCGACGGTGATGCACTGGCACGCGTCCTTGTCCACGCACACGCCGTCGTTCAGACAGCCCGTGACGACGGATCCGTTGGCCTGCAGGAAGCGGCAGACAGGGATATTGCAGTCGATGCCCTGCCAGCCGTCGCCGCACGAGCACGTGTCCGGTGCGATGCAGGAGCCCTTGTGGTAGCACATGAACACGCCTTCGCCTGGCGTGGAGGAGCCGTAGTCCCACGTCTTGTCGTCGAGCTTGGTGATGTTGAGGTAGTTGGTGCGGATGTACCGGCCTTTCTTGTAGTCGCCCTGCTCCCACACGAGATTGCCACACAGAAAGCCATCGGACGTGCGCATGATGTTGCGCGAGTCGTTGTAGCTGCGGATGTTGGCCATGCGTCTCGCGAACGTTGTCACGCCCACGGGGTTTGGCAGTGGGTTCCCCACAGAGCAGCCGCTCTGGAACGACGCGCCGTCGTTCGAAATGAGCTCCTCGTCAAACTGCGGACACCGATACGTCGAGCACACGTCCTTGCCCGTCTTGCCATGGCCCCGCAGCGACAGGAAGCCCGCCGTGTCTCGCTTCGTGTTGAGCACGAACCGCTCGGCCTGCACGCAGATGGGCGTGTTGCAGTCGTAGCCCGTGTAGCCCGTCATCTGCGCGAGCCCCTCGGGCGTCTTGAACACGGGCTCGCCGCCGTTCTCGCGGCCGTCGCGCCACTTTGACGCCCACTGCACGCACTCGCACTTGTCCGGCGCGACGCACTTGCCGCCGTTCCGACACTCCTGGGCACACATGGGGATGGAGCAGTCGCGGCCCGTCCAGCCGATCTCGCACGTGCAGCGGTTGGGCAGCGTGCAATTGCCATTGTGGAGACACGCCTGCTCACAGATCGGCACCGAGCAGTCGGGACCCTTCCAGCCAGCGGCGCACAGACACGTGTCCGGCGCGACGCACGTGCCGTTGTTGTAGCAGCCTCGCACAACTTGGTCCACGCAGTCCCCGCTCACTGTTTGGTTCCAGAAGCCCACGCGAGTCGCGCGTGCGATCGAGTACGTGGCCTGCGGGCGGTAGGACGCGTCCGTGTCGGCCACGAGCTGCGCTGTGCCCAAGAGCAGATCCACCACGGGGCTCTTTGAGCACGTGCGACTGAACTGCACGAGGCACTTGCCCTTCTGCCACTTGTTGGTCGCCACGCGGCTCCACGTGCCGCCACGCTTCCAGCCTTCACGCGTATCATCCAGTAGAGGCTGGCTGAGCACATACAGCGGCGGCCAGAACATGCCTTCCCAGTACGTGTGGTAGTACCCGTCGAGCTGCAGCGTCTTGTCCATATACCCGGAGAAGTAGTTGGGGTGCTCGAAGTAATACTCGGGTGAGGCGTACGGACCGATGGTCGTCGGCTTCTCCCACTGCGTGATACTGCGGAACGAGCACGCGTAGCCGCCCTGCGACGAGCCACCTGACTGCAAGTACCGCACGCCGCCCCGCGTGGCCGTCGCCGTCGTCACTCCGTCGTAAGCGAGCGTCTCGACTGTGTCGATGTATTGCGGGTTCGACGTCGGCTGTCGAGGGTCCTTCGACTCAGGTGGGTCGGCTGCGAAGTACGTGGGCTGCGCGGGCACGTAGTAGCCCTGGCTACACACGGGCGTGCGGCAGTCGAAGCCCGCCCAGCCAGCAGCACACTGGCACACACCCGGGGTGACGCAGCTGCCGCCGTTGGCACACGCATACACGCCCTGCACGACGCTCCGCTTTTCCACGAGTGCCACTTGGCGGTCGCTCACGTGGTTAAACGGCGGTAGAAATCCGATCTCAGGGACGTCGATGCCTCTCCACGGAGCCCCGGGGGCATTCCACCCGAAGGGGACTTTGGGCGAGAAGCGGAAGAAGCCGCTGGTCGTGTTCTGCTCGTTCAGGTACTGATACTGCGCGAGTGCGGTGTCGCCGAGCTCTATCAGCAGACAGCCACGCGCCAGCGAGACAGTCATCGGGTCTAGACGTGGGTCTACGACGCGACCTGTGCGCGCGCGTCCGCTGGCGCCGAAGCCCACGCCAACGACGGGACTTTGAAGCCGCGCGAGGCAGTCAAACTCGTTGGTCTCTTGACACCACTTGGGCAGATCGCACGGCACGTAGTTTTCAAACGAGAACGGCCGCCACAACGCGTTGAGGAAGCCGCTTGGATGCGGCACGAAGAAGCCCTGTGGACACACGGGCATGCCGCAGTCGTGGCCGCTCCAGCCAGCAGCGCACAGACACGTGTTGGGCGCTACACACGAGCCGCCGTTCTTACAGGGCTGCGAGCACACGGGCACGCGGCAGTCGACGCCGCTCCATTCGCTCGGGCAGCTGCACGTGCTGGGCGCTGTGCAGTTTCCGCCGTTTCCACACGTCTGCGTGCAGACCGGGGTCGTGCAGTTGGAGTCGAACCATCCCGACGCACAGCTGCACGTGTCCGGAGCGGAACACGAGCCGCCGTTCGCACAGGTCTGCGCGCACAGCGGCGTGTTGCACGCAGGCGCACCAGTGTAACCAGGGATACACGCACACGTGTCGGGGGCGACGCAGACCTGGCGACCGGAGCACAGCGAGGAGCAGACGGGCACGGAGCAGTCGTCGCCCGACCATCCAGAGGCGCACGCGCACGTGTCTGTGGCCACGCACACGCCGCCGTTCTCGCAGATCTTGGCGCAGCTCGCAGTCATGCGGCGGATACGGTGGTTGCCGCTGTCGGCCACTACGAGCTGCCGCGACCGCGACGGACTGTGCTGCGAGTAGATCTCAATGCCGTGTGGGCCGTTGAATCGAGAAGCGAGTGGTGGCATGCCGTCAGCGAAGCCGCAGCCACTCTTGAGCTGCGCGGACGGAGCACCTGCGACTGTGTGGACTTCGATCTGAGCCAGCGGATACAGCCGCACGCTGAACAGCCTGGCGGCACTGGTGGCGCGGGCTGGCATGTCCAGCGAGACGATGCCGTTGGCCGTCGAGCCTGTGCGGATGGTCGTGTTGCTGAACAGGACGCCTCTCTCGAGCATGAGCTCCACGAGCCCCCCAGCAGCGTCGGTGATCACGCCTGCGTGAATCGCCGCTGCGCAGATTGACGACTCGTCCGAGTAGACGAACGAGCCGTACACAGTGGCGCCACTGGCGACTCCACAGCCCACAGGACACGAGATCTTGACAGTCGTGCCGTCCTCCTGGTCTTCCTGTTCGTCCGGAATCACTTGCTGCGTCGCCGCACTGCGCTTGGCCAGCGACCGATCGCCCACTTCAAACGCGTCGACTGGTGGCGTGCCGGTGCAGTCTTTGATTTGTCTACCCAGTAGCACGGGCCCGTCGATCGAGTCGGCCACGCGGCGCTGCTTGTAGTTGTAGTAGATGTTGTTGGTGACAGGCGACACGCGCAGGTTGAGCTCGTCCACGGGCGGCTCGTACGACGAACAGCCACTGGGCAGCAGCACTTGCGTGAGCCTCGTCGTGCAGCTCACCGGCCGAGACACTTGCGTAGCGCTCGACAGCTGCCTCAGCTTGCAAGTGATCGGACTCACAGCGTACACGCGGCCGTCGGCACTCACCGTGACGCCCGCAGGCGCATGGAGCGTAGCTTCGTCACCCGAGCCATCGATATTGCCAGGCACGTTGGATCCTGCCAGCGTGACCACGCGGTTCTTGGACGTGATTCCTTCGAGCACCGACGTCGTGCCATCGTAGTTGATGCGACGAATACGGTGGCCGTCCGCGACGACGATCGTGCTCTGCGGGCCGATGGCGACGTCCCGCGGGCTGTTGAACTGAGCGTACGTGAGGTTGCCATCGCGAAAGCCCGCCACGCCCTTGAGGCACGGCGTGACGCAACCAGGTGTCTCCACGTCGTTGCTGGGCACGACGTTGCCCGCGAGCGTCGTGCTCGTCCCGTCAGGCCTGCAGCAAAATACACCACGTTAGAATAGGAAGGTAGCCAGCAGACAGACTGATTATCTACTCACGCGATGCGTCGGACAAGGTGGTTGCCAGTGTCAGCGACGAAGACGACGCCCGCCAAGTCGACGGCGATGCCCATGGGCGAGTCGAAGCGCGAGCTCACAGCGTCGCCGTCGGCCAGTCCAGCGTGGGGACGCGCAGGGGAAGCGGCCAGGATCGCGCTTTCGACGCCGTTGCCGCACAACCCCGCAAAGCACGACACGACGCCATCCACGATCTTGCGGATGCCGTGGTTGCCCGTGTCGGCCACGAACACGATCACTTTGTCGCCGTTGTTGGGATCTTCAAACACTGCGATTCCTGTCGGGAAGGAGAACCGAGCAGACGCAGCAGCTCCGTCGGCGTAGCCTTCCGTGCCGTCGCCCGCGACTGTCGAGACAGTGCCAGTGACCGGATCGATCTTGCGGATGCGGTGATTGTCCGTGTCTGCGACGTACACGACGCCCGTCGAATCCACCGCCACGTCCTGCGGGTTGCTGAACTGCGCCGCCGCCACGGGTCCGTCATTGAACCCAGCGACGCCCGAACCCGCCAGCGTCGTGACCTGTCCCTGCGGCTTGCCGTCGCCTGAGAACGTCGTCGGGAAGCTCCAGATATCAGACGCGTCGGCGTCTCCGTTCGCGAGCGTCGTCGCGTCCCCACGCTCCGGATGCCGCTTGGTCTGGATGACTCCGGACGCCGCCCCCCAGCACCGCACGACGCAACGACTGTAGTCAGTCGCAAACGGCGTGATGCAGTCGCCTCCTGACACAAACTGACACACGCCAGCGGCACTGGCGTAGTCGTACCGATGCTTTGGCAAAGAGCCCACAGCCCACGGCACGTCGGTGACCGTCGGGATGTTCTTGGGCAGCGCCGTCCAGTCCACGCCCTGGATCTGATAGGCGCACGTGCCTGTAGCCGAGCCAGAGCCGCACGCGATGTCCTCGCAGCGGTGGCACTTGCTCTCGACGCCGAGCACGGAGCACTCGTGGCGCATGTCCTGGTCGTTCGAGTTCGTGCGGCCTTTCCACTCGACGGTTTGGGAGCTGAACTTCTGGAACGCGAAGGGCCAGCGAGGCGCCTTCACGCTGCGGCACCAGTGCTGCGTCGTCCACGGCCGGTGGATCACCATGGCGTCTGCTGCAGGCGTCACGGACGAGAGGAGGATGAGCACGCAAGCGAGGATTGCGGCGAGGAGAGGAGACCGGCGGGGACGTGACCGCCGCGGTTGACTGGACGGGCAGACGTCCGGTGCATATGTGGACTGGTGGAGACACCATCGGGCTCGTATTGCCGTAGGAATGCAGGTATGTGGTGGCGTGAGATATTCGCTGCCCATTTCAATTGCTTCCTCAATGGTGTTGGATCCTTTGACGCGAAAAGACACTCGACTCTTTGCTAAAGTACGGATACCCAATTCTAGGCAAGATCGTACTTTGCGGAGACATGGTAGTACAGTATTTTGGGTAAATCAGGAACAACGGTTTCTGCAATTTGCACCCGTGTATACAAAGCTTAGGGTGCAGTCGACCACCGTGCTTTCTACTGGTGCTTCTCAACGGAGAGGATCCGCAGCACGCCCGAGTTATTAATAACGTACTTCTTGCCTTTCTTGGCCTGAACCGCTGGGTTGATGAGGTCGAAGCTGCGTCCTTCGCTGGCCAAGAGCTCGCCCACCATCATCGTGCAGCTTCCGATGAGCTGCTGCTTCGTGCCATCGGCCTCCCAGTCGGCGTAGCCAAAGGTCAGCGTTCGCTGCTGAAGTATTGCCATTGCACAGGGACAGCACGCGGATCGTCGCCTTGGGCCAGCGCGGGTTGGGTTCGTTGCGAACGAAGGGACTGGCCCACACAGGACGCCAAGAGCTCGTGAGGTTCGGGTCGGCGTCCGGATTCGTGAGGCGAATGATGCTAATGAACGGGTCCGATTTCCCGAACCATCCGTTCTTTCGATCCAGGTTGTCTGCGCTAAGCTGGAAGGTGACTTGGTCGGTGCACGTCGACAGCTCCTCGGCAGCTACCGTGACGGTGCCTTGCAGCCCTGGGATGTCTCCGGTCGCTGGCTGTTGCACCCCTCGGGGTGGCGTGGACCAGCAGCCCGCTGAGGAACATCCCGCTCTGGCTGCGGTGTATCAGCGACATCGATTAAGTACGAAAACGCAAAAAGCGTACTTGTTCGAATCATGGCAGTACACCGCCCAATGAGTAATTGCGAATGATGGTATTCCAGATGTACTAGTAGCCATGCTGCCTTTCTGGAGCTTTCCTGGCCGACTACTGTGAAATCCGTGCTGGATCAGGCGACCGCCATCCGCTGAACGACGACAAGTTGAAAGGCAAGGTCTCGAGAGGACCTGATGAACCACATTCAGACGCGATATCCGCGCGACTAGCATCGTTGGAGCAGTTGGTCTTCGACTGCCGCGATAGTTCTGTCGAACGTTTGGCCCAATCCAGAGTTGAAATAGTTGGCCAACACCGAGCCAAGCCGCAGCGGATAGGTCGCTTCGTGCTGGAAGTCGAGCAGCACCCGACCAAAGGTCGTCATGTAACTGGCGTCTGCCGTTGAAGACTTGGCCTTCTCAACAACGTGCCAGTTCTGCTCGTCGATCTTGGTCCCGGGGAGCGCGTGCTTGGCGACCTCGATGAACTCGGACTGCCCGGCGTTGGTGATCACGACACGGTCAGCCTCGAGAAACTTCTGGACCGAGACGTACGTGTGGCGTCGAATGGACGAGTCACTGTCCGCAGTGTCATCATCGTCCCAGAACGTGTTGCCGCGAATGAGCGTGTCTCGACCCTCCACGACCATCTGACAATTCCGGTCAGACTCTCAGTTCTACACAGTAGCCGGCCGACCTGGGAGCTCACGCACCTCTTGATTGTAGAAACTATAGGTCGCGCATTGGCTGTTGACCACGGCATGCCAGTACGCATCCGCCACCGCTCGGAACTCAAACGGCAGCAGTCGGCGGCCCACGACTTCCACGACGAGTTGCGTCGGGGAGAGCATACGAATCGCTGTGTTACTGGCTTGGCCCAAGTCCAGACACGCGTCCCATGCGCCTGTGCTCGCAAACATCCGCTTAGAAGTCGCGAGAAGCTGGCCCACGACTTCGCAGCGGACCACAGGACCCACCGGGAGTGACCGCGGCACGTTTGAGGTGAGCTGCAGCCATGAACGATCATCAGTCTACAGTATAGTTCAGTCCTTCCCATCCCTGGACGCACCCGGGTTTCTTCCGCGAGCTGCCTCTCGATGATACGCTTCAGGCACCGCAGCACGTTCCACTGCTCTGTCACTCTCTCGGTCAGCCGCACTTTCTCGTTCTGTGCATCGCGGCGCCGCGCTTCCTGACGCGCAGCTACTTGACGCCACGCGGCGGCCAGCTCAGGGTTTCTCTTCGGTATTGATCGCGGTCCATTCGGCGTTGCGCGTCGCGTCTCCTGGAGCTGTGCGAGTGTCGCCTCGAGTTCAACCAGCTCCTCGCGGAGCCGCAGTAGTTCGCGCTTCTCGCGGTCGCGCGCGCGGTTGCGATGGACGCGCTTCTGGACGCGCCGGGCCAGCTGCCGACCGGCGACGGCGGGCGGAGTTGCGCTGCCCGCGTTAGTGTCCTCCCCGCTCTCCTCGTGGCTCGCGGTCAACGCGCACGGGCTCCGCAAAGCGGCGGTCAGTGTCGCGCTCTCGTACTCGTGGAGGAATGCCATCGCCGCGCCGAGCGTCGCTTCCCAATCATCCTGCAAACCGAGCGTCGCCATCTCAACAGGTCGCCTTGTCGAAGGGTTTTCGCTGATGCCAAGGGAGCGCCGCGACGGCTGTCCGGCACAGCCTCGGCCTCCAGCGTGGATACAGGAAGTGTCATCGGCAGGACGTCTGGCGATTGGCCAGATTTCTCGTAGCCATTGTGGCAGTGCAGGTACAGTACAGTGCCTCCCGTAATCTCAAAACAGATATCCTAGTACGGTACTTCAATTGATACATGTGCAGTAGGGTGAACATCGTAACAACATGCTTCAGTTGTGCAAAAATGGCGTCGTGTATTCTTTGTGGACTCGATGTGAGGCTTCCTCCACCGTTAGACAGTAGATGCTCGCATTCAGACGTAACTTAATACATCTCCCGACAAAGCACGTTTCCTCCACGGGAGCCACCATTAACGCTCGGCGTACAGGGCTGCATCCTACGCCGACGGGTTCGTCTTCGCCTTGTCCTCAAGGAACGCGGATGGCTCCGTGAACGGCGCCCAGTCCGCCAGCTCCTGCTGAATACGCGCCGCGACGCCCGCGATACCATCGCGCGTCAGCACACCCAAGTACAAGTTGGTGGGGAGCGTGGCGTGTCCGGCCGCGCGGCCCGTCTTGGTGAGCGCCTCCACGATGGCCTCGGCACCCTTGACGGCATCGCCCATCGGCGTCTCTTCCGAGAACGTCGTGAAGAACTGGTCCTTCATGGGCTGGTAGTCGTCGATATTCTTGTCAAAGCGACGCAGAGCCGTGAGCACGCTCGTGCGGAAGAGATCCGGCGCGACGGTCGTGACGTCGATGCCGAACGGCGCGACTTCGAGACGTAGCGCCTCGGTGAGGCCAGCGACCGCAAACTTCGTGGCCGAGTAGATCCCCGTGGCCGGGTAAGCCATGCTACCAGCGACCGATCCGATGTTGGCGATCGTGCCGGAGCGCTGCGCACGCATGTAGGGCAACACGGCGCGCGTCACTCGCAACAGACCGAACACGTTGGTGTCGAAGATGTCCTGGATCTCGCTGGTGCTCGCTTCTTCGACGGCGCCGTTGGCCGAGTAACCGGCGTTGTTGACGAGGATGTCGATGCGGCCGTAGAGCTTGTTAGCCTTGGCGACGACGGCGGTGGCGGTCTCGTCGGCCGCAGTGACGTCGAGCTTGAGCGCCTTGCACCCGAGCTGCTGGAGGTCGTCGAGCGTCTCGACGTTGCGCGCCGTGGCAACCACAAAGTCACCACGCTTGCGAGCGGCGATGGCGATTTGTTTGCCGAAGCCGGAGGAGCATCCAGTGATGAGCCAGACCTTGTTGTCGGTGGGGGTGGAGGTGGACGGAGCCATGGTTGTCGGGGGGGGGGGGGG
>JAADXN010000196.1:0-36628 GCA_023337875.1 Pythium apleroticum | reverse complement strand
CCCCCCCCCCCCCATGCTATGTGTCCTCAAGTGTAGTGAGTCAGGATGTCGACGTGTTACGAGTCAGGAAGAATGTCTAAGAGCCTGCGTACTGAGTATATAGAACCACTGCTTCATGTACTTTGTG
This sequence comes from Pythium apleroticum, assembly GCA_023337875.1. NCBI lineage: Eukaryota > Oomycota > Peronosporomycetes > Pythiales > Pythiaceae > Pythium > Pythium apleroticum. The sequence continues at coordinate 36,501 of JAADXN010000196.1, read as the reverse complement.
AAGTAGCCCATTGCTGTTGTGTCCTTGTCGATGTTTGCCGAGACTTCACGTGGAAGCTTTCCCTGCCTTTCTCGGTGAGCAAGTTTCAAATTCCAAACTTTGTCGTCGTGATGAATCAGAAGCCAAGTCGCAGAGATGCCAGTGCCAACCCGTCACTCTCAAATCCTCCCCCAGCAGCGCTCATCTGAAGCCTCAAGTGACGAGTGCGACGATGAAACTTTTTTTCGGCGCGTCCTCCTGGCTCTGTCTTGAGATACTGCTGCTCGTGACGCTTGACGCCGTCCTGGGCTTCGGCTACCTGTCCTTCCCGCCAGCGACGTACCGCGATCCCAAGCTCAGCCAGATCTACACGGCCGACGTGAACACGTCCATCCACCCCACGTTCTTTGCCATGCGCCGGACTGATGGGCCAGCGAAGGCGACACGTCAAGAGACGAATCCGCAGCAGTTTGTCGATCGCCTCGCTTTTGCCGACTACACGTCGCTTCGGGACTTCGCTGACGAGTACTTTCCTGGCTGCGGCAACTCGAACATCGACGATAGCATCGCACCCGCTAATGTTCACAACGCGAGCGTCTTGATGTGGCGCAACGAAGACGAGAAGTTCGGCTTTTACCAAGAAAGCGATGTACGTCTCCATGCGCAATTGCGAGGTCTTGGTATCGTATCCACTCGAAGGTGTCTCACACTCTCTCTGTGGTATCTCAGGGTCCTTGCGAGACGTGGGTCGACGAGGAGCGTGTGCAGTACAACACGAGATGTGCGGCCGCCCACCAAGGATACCCGGGGAAGATCTCCGTCGACTACAGTCGCTGTGCTGAAGGCCGTGTCTGCGTGTTGCGCTTCTACTGGTTTGCGGTCGAGAGGAATCCCTTCAAGCTGATGAGTACGAGCTGATGATTGGGCTTCGGAACCATGGCTTGCGTTTCATTGAGCTCATCACTGTTGTGCTCCAGAGCACTGCGTCAAGATCATCAACGACCCACACTCGCCCATCGCACCGGAGAACATCGACCCGTCCAAGACCGTTGTGATCGACAACAACAACAACAGCTCATGTCCGAGACAGCAACCTATCGTGCGCGATGACTCGTTCTCCGTCGATCTTACGCTCACGTGGGAGAAGCTGTGGCTCACGGACAGAGAGAGTCTCAGCGGCGGAGACTCGAACATTGTCGGCGCGGGGACGACGATCTTGATCATATCCTAGTGTTCTCACACCCCCAAGTCCACAAAACCAGCCCAAGCACAATGGAGAAATCATCCTTACATTCCGAGTGTTGAGGTCGTCTTCTTGGTCTTTGTGAATCTGCCCTTTTTCGCCCGACTTGGTGACGCCGACACTGCCTTTGTTGGTGACTTGGCTTTTCCTTTCGACGCCGAGGGTACTGAAGTTGACTCTGCGTTATTCTTTGACGCCTTGCCTGTCTTGTCTTCGACTGCTGATCGAAGACGCTTGCTGCGAATCGACGCGTACTTGACGTTGTCGTCATACTTGGTGAAAAACTGGTCGATACGCGTCTGTCGTTGGCGGTTGTTGGCAAAACTCGCAATCTGCTCCATCAACGGGAGTAACACGGTGTCGGTCTTTGACTGCTCCCAGCCAAATGTCTTGGTGCAGTACTCTCTCAAGCCAGCGAGATCTGGCAACTCCCACGAGAATTGAGCCTCCGAGCGGTCCACTTGTGGATTCTTGTACGCTTGAACGACACGAGGATTCGGAAACTCGTCCCCAAGCTCCCACTTGCCGCGAACGCTGGCGTGTGTGTATTCGAAACGCTCTCGTGGTGTCATCGCATCAAGCTCGGCTTGACTCTTCTTCTTTTCAACGCGGCGACGAGCTTCTTCCGCGACATCGTACGTCTGCACCCACTTCTTAAACTCCTTCAGCCCGTCGAGCCCAGGATACGCACTGACCACTTCAGACGCGTTCACGATACCGATTCCACGGATGCCATCCGTGTAGTCACTTCCGAGCAGCAGCGCCAACTCAATCATCTCTTCCTGAGAGAAACCGAGCTCTCTCTCGACGTCTTGCGCGAAGAAGGCTTCAACAAACTTCTGGTTGTGGAAGATGTTCTTGTACACTTTCTTGCCTCCGAAGACGAAGATGTCGCTATCGTCTGTGATGATACCATCAACCAAACCGATTTGTTCCAACGCGGCGCACTGGGCTTCAGCTTCCATGGGGCACACGAGGTAGGGCACGCCGAAGAGCTGTAGCAGCTCCATCACATCTTGCACCATGTCTTCACTCATTCCTTCGACGCCACGCATCTGGCGATTGCGCAACTTCTTTAGCTCCCGTTGTTCTTCTGCCAGACTGGCGAGGTCAACCTCGGGTTCTGGCTCAGGGGGCGCTGCATACTGCAAGTACCTGGTCGCCTTCCGTGGCTCATTTGACTCTGCCATGGATTCTGCGATTGCAAGCTGCAGTAACTGGTCTTCATCTTGCGCAGCGGGTTCTTCATCGATGACCTCGACGGAGTCCGGCTCCTCTGTGCCACGTGTATCTTGAGATACCTCAATTTCAGCATCGTCAGAAAGATCGATAACGCTCTCGCTGCTGCGCTCCGCTTGGATCCCACGACGCATAGATTTCCGCTCCGGTGTGGATACTTTTGTTGCGGTTGGTTTGACGTCGAGGTGCCGAGTGTGTTCAGCAAGAGCCCGTCGCACTGCACCAGCCGCCCATTGTCTACGCAACACAGGCGTCAATAACAGATACACCAAGTCCAAAATACGTGCAGCTGTGTCGCACGTACGTTAAGTTGGATGCAGTTGCCAAGGCAGACTGCAGTGCTTCTTGCTTCAACGCAGATAGGTCTTCCTCCGCCTTCTCCTCCTCCAACTCAAACTGTAACGACGCGTACAGATCGCTTGCCTCCACTTCTTCAGAGCTGGCATCATCTAGCACAGCAACGTCGCTCTTTGCATCTGCTTGTGAGCTCTTCGCATCCCATGTCGACTTCGCAGTCTCTGTCGTAACCTCTTCCCACTGCACATCTTCGTCGGATTCCTCGTCTACACGAATGACCTCGCTCGGGTGATTCCCCAAAGCTGGGGTTGCATTTTTCGCTGTGGTCACCCCAGACGGTACAAACTCCCATTGCACGTCTTCTTCGTTGCCGCTTGTCGCCTCTTCGATGTTGTCCGTAATCAGCGGTGCATCAACTTTCGTTGCTGACGAAGGATTCGTGCTCTCTGCGCTCGCAATCTCCGAAGGAACATCTTCCCAATCTATTGATTCCACAGATTAGCACCCATATTCTCCCCGTGCCTGCAGAGATCGCTTAACGTACCGATTTCCTCGTCTTCATCGCCGTCCCGTTGGGGAAGTGGGACATCCACAGGTACTGATGGCGCCTTCGTTTCCTCGAACATCGATGACGGGAACAACTGCTGAACCTTCTCATCCAACGAAGCCACATCCTCCGGCTTGATCGTAATCGTAATGCCAGTGCTCGCGAGAGTCTTCACGTCCTCTTCACTTCGTGTGCTTGCTTTCGCAGCCTCCTTGATTCGAGCCTGGCGTGCTACTTCAATTTCCAATGGTTGCTCCTCTTGTTTCAGCTTCTCCTTCTCGAGGAACTTGCGGCGTGCCTCTTCAACGGCAATCTTGCGTCGTTGTGATCGAGTCATCTCAAACGTGAACTCCTTCACAGAGTCGATGGAAAACTCGCCCAAGCTCTTCTTCGGCACAGCGCTGCCCTCTTCCAGGAAGCGATGCTTCCGTTTCGAGCCGTGAATACGGTCGAACACATCGTCGTCATTCTCCGAGTCGACAATTTCTTCTGCGTTCGAAGGTTTGACCAGCTCGAAACGGACAGGTTGACTCGACTTTGCTCCATTTCTACCTTCGCCGTCGCTTTCATCGTCACTAGATGATTTCTTGGCTTGTTCCAGGATAAAGAACCGATCACCACTTGACGCAATACGTTTGCCTTGGCCCAACAAAGCTCCACCTTCAGACGAATCCGCTGTCGCAGCCTTTTGCATTTCCAGTTGTGCATTCTTCTGGCGAGCCTTGTGGATCTGTCGGTTGAGCTTGCTCGTCTTCAAGAAACTCGCAATCTGTGTTCGCGAGTACGCTTCCGGGTTGCCAGCAAGAGGAATGAACTGGTCGCGAGCTTCCTGTCGACGGTCTCGTTGGATTCGGGCGATCACATCCTTTTGCAAATGCCCCGGCATCGCAAACACAGCGTCAAAGTCGATGCGGGACATGCGCGACGTGTCGAGTTCGATGTCTTCGGCACTGAGTTGATCATCGTCGCTCTCGTTGCCGCTCTTCATCTCTTCATCTTCATCTCCGGCACGTCCGCTTGCATCTCCATTGGCGTCACCGCCGACTTGTTCTCGAATGCGTCGACTCGTCTCGTCCTCTTCCTCGTCCGAATCGCCAATCGTGATCACTCCAGCGTCTTCCTTCTCTTCTTCATCGTCTTTAGATGTAGCAGCATTTGTGACGCCAGGAATGAGGAAACTCGGGTCGACCGCCGGATTGGCTTTCGGTTTGCCGCCATTCTTCTTGAGCTACGCAGTCCCACGACGACACTGAGAACCCATTTTCCATCACCATATCCAGCAACGCCACTGACCTCTTCGCGGTACATCTTCAGTCTGTTGAGGAGAATGCGCTGCGCGGTCTGCTTCAGATTCGCTGCCTACTCCTCCAACACGTCAGGCATCCTGCCATCAACCCATGCCATCCACACACACTGCCACGCACCTGGTGCTCCTGGCGCTTGCGGCGCTTGGCGACCGTGCGCTTCTTGATCTCCGGCGTGTTGCCGTCGAACACAAAAACCGGGCGAATGCGGTAGAAGAGCAGCTTGGCCACGCGGTGGAACGTGCCGATCAAGTGCGCGTTCTTGATCATGTTGCCCTCGTCGTCGCGCATCGCCTTGACGAACTGCGTGAGCCAGATACTCGCATCGACCGCCAGCACCTGCGACGCCAGCGTCTCGATCTCGATCTGTCGCCCCACGGGCGCCAATAGCATCCACAGGTTCTGGACGCCCATGTTGCTTCCTCGCCTTCCGCTTCCTCCGTCGAATGCCGCGGTTGCCGTGGGGAAAAATGGAGACCTTCACTCTGCTTCAAGTGCCTCGATAAATGTGGGCCACATTATCTGTGGAAACAGACTACAAACAACGAGTCAAAACCTAGTCTATAGAGATTAGTGTGATTACACTATCTGAAGACAGGCCGGCTTCCCGCATTTTGATGGTTGAAGCTTGTGGTGGTGGAGGGAAATAATCCAACGAGCCAACGGGACGAAGGGCGACAATGGCGACAGGTGGACTGTTGCGAGGAAAACGCGCGCTGGTTGTGGGGCTGCTAAACAAGCACTCGCTCGCGGCCAGTGTTACGCACTCGCTGCTTGCTCACGGTGCGAGTTGCGTGGTCGCGTCGCGCTCGCCGCTGTCGGAGAGCCAGATCAAGGCCTGCGCGTTCGAGCTGCCGTTCGCCGATCATCATGAGAAGCGCCATCATGCGAACGGACCTCAGCAGCTAGGCCAGGCTTTGCTATTCACGGACTGCGATGTTGAAAGCGACGAGTCGATTGCCGCGATGATGGACCGCTGCGACCAGGCGTTTAACGGCGAGCTGGACATCCTTGTGCATTCCGTCGCGTTTGCACCACGGGAGACCTTCCACGCAAGAGGAACGCTTATGGCCTCACGTGCGGCGTGGAACCAAGCTCTCGATGTGAGTGCCTACAGTCTGATTGCTCTCACACGTGCCGCGCATCCGCTGCTGAGTGCCGGTGAGAAGCGCGATCGGTCGGTGTTGGCTCTAACGTACGGCGGAGCAACCAAGGTGAAGGAGATGTGAGCGTTTCTCTGATACTGGTATCCTCACTGACTGTGTGTGTTCTGATGTAATGCAGGTCGTGCCAAATTACAACGTCATGGGTCCTGCCAAGGCTGCGCTCGAGGCGACAGCTCGCCAGCTCGCGTACGAACTCGGGGACGAGGGCATCCGAGTCAACTGCCTCAGCCCTGGCCCGATGAACACGGTCTCCGCTCGCGGAATTCCTGGCATCTCGGTATGTTCCTTCATGCGATTCACTCCCTTCCGTGAGAGATTTCTCAACGAATTTGCCACAGAGAATGCGAAAGTACGCGGAGGAGCACTCCCCGCTGCGACGCAACGCCACAGGCACAGAAGTCGGCGAACTGGCTGCGTTTTTGGCCAGCAACTCGGCCGCCTCGATCACTGGACAGACGCTTTACGGTACGTCTACTTCTCCCAACGTTCTTTCAGTAGCGTGGCTGCTCATGGTGCTTTCGTTCTTGTGCAGTGGACGGAGGGCTGAGCATCATGGCTCCGTACGCGAATGAACCAGCCCAGTAGCCAAAATTTCGTTTAGCTAACGTTAGTGACATTTCTTCCTTTTCGACACCAAATCCGAAATTTCCATTTTGTCACTCAATCGAGGCTTCCATTTTGTGTGGTGGCGTGGTGTGGCACACTGCCATCCGAAGAGCTCATCATCGGCATCTCGACGGAAACAATGGCGTGGACACCACACGACGCGGAGAATGATCCGAACGCGTCGCTGGGTGTGCACCTGAGCGACCTGGACGCCGAGAGGCCGCCCAACCTCTTCATGTACCCGCGAAGCTTCCTCGATATGCACCGAGACGGTTCCTTCTACCCGTTTCTCCCCGTGTACCCGCCAGCGCTGTTGCAATTCGTGCAGCCAAACCCGATCACGGAGTCCTGCGCCGGCAAATTCTTCCTCTCTGCGACCATGGGTGAGTGAGCAGTCGCGACTGTAGACACTGGGGCCTCGGTATCTGGTTGGTTCTGAGAATGTGTGGTGGATGAGTGTAGGATACGCGATGGGCAACGTCTTTGGCCTCGTGCTGGGCAGCTACGAAGGCATCACGCCTCCGATCCCGGTGCCTGGCCAGCGCGAACTGCCCAAGGTGCCATGGCGGGAAGCGGTACGTTGCATATGCGTCCTAATGTGTTGCTTTGGTTGCAGATTTTGACCGTTTGGATGGCAATAGATGGTCGGTTCGTGGCGAGTGACCAAGGGCAAGTGCCGGTATTGGGGAAACAACTTCCTCGTGATTTCCTGTACGTTTTTATACTTCTTGATGGTTGCTATGCGGTGTTCAACTCTCATCGTTTGACTTGATGCGTTCCACAGCGATGTTCTCGGGCCTCGAGTGCGCAGTAGAGAAGGCGCGTGGCGTCCACGACGTCGGGAACGAGCTGGTTGCCGGTTGCGCCACTGGTGCTGCGCTTGCGGCAGGCCAGGGCTGGCAGGTGCGTTGGTCTAGCGGATACGATGGTGTCTCTTTTCTTTCTCGCCTTCAATTGCTCACGAATTGTGTGAAATACAGGCGCAATGCTTGGGCTGTGCAGGTTTCGCGGCTTTTTCGTATGCGATCCACAAGTTCACCGACGGCAAGTTCTAGATAGAAAGACAAGGCAGAGCCACCAAGCCCGATCTGCTTGTCATGTTCACGAGTGGGTAGATGGCGAGCAGTTGAGCTTGTCGGCTCGCGAGCATTATCGCGATTCGTCTGAAGCAGATATGCCAATACACGATGGGAGAGAAACAGTTGCGGTATGTGTTCGCTTCTGTGCAGTTCGCTGTCCCGTACAAAGGCTCAAGGATTCATCACCGCCAGGTACGTGGTATCAGCACTGATCCTCACCAGTCCAGGCGTTGTGGTGTGCCAGGCATTCGCCCGTTGAAAGTCGAGTAACGGCCGAGCAGAAAATACCCGTATCGAGACTGCCAACGAGATGAAAGATTGGCTCAGGCCAGCGCGGCGCTTCCAGTACGAATGACGCTGTCGCCGATGCTGCGCGTGCATGTCGGCGATCTGATCGAGTTTTCCTACGGTTCGGATGACGACCACAGCAAGACGATGCTCGAAGGCCGCGTCATGGACGTGGATCCGGCGACGCCCCACGAATGCGTCGTCCAGGTCTCTCCCTTTGAGCCATTCAAGCGCGTCGATCTATCAAGCGCGCTCTACAAGGTTGTCTACGGCGTAGGAGAGATGACGCGAGTGACGACCGAGATGATCGGGTGGGAGCTCGAGATCCAACAGAGTGGCCAGGCGCCAGAGCGAGGTATGATCAAGCAGGTCGACAGCGCGCTCAACTGTGCGCTGCTGGCCTTCGACGATGGACACAAAGACTGGCGAGACCTCACGATGAACGCGTTTACGGTCGTGGGACGCCAGAGCCACGGTGCGAAGCGGTCGAACAGCCCCATCAAGCAAGCGAGAGCTGTCGATGTTGAGCCACAGACTCCAGTCCAGGGTGTGTATGCGATCCGAGCGCCGATTCCAGCGACCGACGCAATCGACTTCGACTGGTATTTGGAGGGCGGCCATGTCGAACTGTGCGATCGTGACGGACGGTTCATGGAAGGCGCGCTGCTGTGTGCACAGAGGGGCCAGTCGCTGCAGCTCTACAACGAGAAGCGCCAGTTCTTCGAGATCCAGATACACAAGCAGAGCTTCAAGGTCGTGATCCATGGCCTCGTGAGTGTGAAGAACACGGTGCCACTGGGCCAGGCCGTCGAGATTTACTCTCCGATGCACGGCGAGTTTCGCAGCGGTAGGGTGATGAAAGTCGCTGAGGTCAGCAAGCTCACGCCCGTCCGCTTTGAGGACGTTGGGCTCGAGTGGCTTGATCTCTCTTCGCAGACCTTCAAGCTTGTGTTTCTTGTGGGAGACAAGGATGATCAAGCCACAGCACAGCAGCCCTCACTGCAGGAGAAGGTCGAGAAAGGTGGAGAAGAGAGGGAGAGGACAGCAGAGCCCGAGCCTGTGGAAGCCGCCAAGCCAAGAAGCCACCAGCCGCAAGAGGAGTCCATGAATCCAGGCCAACACGATCCGCCACGGGCTACTTCCACAGACCAGGACCTTGAGTCTCCAACACGAACCCGCACGGCGAGAAGACACCATCACCATCACAAGCACGGCCACCAGTTTCCCGTTCTCGAAGAGGGCCAGACCGTCGAGCTGTTTGACTCGGCCACGAAACAGTTTACCAAATACCGAGTGACTCGCGTGCTGCAAGAACACAGTTATGATGTCGAGCCGACGGCGGACGCCAACAACAACGGCGGGTCAGGATTGCTTCGGAGTTCCCCAACCACGAAATTGACGATCTCGTTACCAGAGGTCAAAGCTCGACTTCTGCTTCACACAAGTTGTATGCAAGCCTACCAGCCACTACTCCGTGGCTTTCGTGTGGATGTGTACGACAAATCGGATCGCTCAGTGCTCACAGGCAAGATCATCGAGTCTTCTCTGTCGAGCGGCGACGATGAAACGACGGGCGGCGGCGGACGTGTCCACGTGAAGCTGAAAGACGGCACAAAGCGCTGGTTTGACGTCAGGACCACGAAGATCAAGCTGAAACTACAGGGCGAGAGACCCATGCCGATCCACCTGAATGGCAATGAGACGCTCGAGGAGACACCCCCCTCGCCGATTCGAGGGGCGGTGGAATCGGAGCCTGAGATGTGGCAGCGTGTGGACCCTGCACGTCCCAAATCACCTCAAATGAGCACAACAGAGGAGGCCAAGCCGTCACAACTGAATCGGCAACAGAGTGAGAAGATCGTTCGCGGCCACACGCTGTCGCAGGCAGCGCTCTCGCCGCTGATAACTCGCCACGCTTCGTCGCCAGATATCGTGTGTGTTCAAGACACCATACAGCCATCCACTCTGTCGAGAATTCCTTCGCTAGACTTTTCCAACATCAGCCGGAATCGCGGAGAGCCCGTCATCACGTCCGAGACAATGGTTATGGATGTTCAAAGCGAGTCTAGGCGGTCGTCGGGGTCCAATGCGGACGCGCTGAGTGATCTTCTCCCGCCAATGGATGATGTGTGGACCGAGGAGTCGACTGGCACAGCAGACGCAACGCGGTACGTCCACCTCGCCACTGGACAAGTCACGCTGGATCGCCCTCAATGGCTTAAGAAGATCGACGAAACCACTGGAGAGACGCTGATCCTGAACACAATCACGGGTGTCCGCTTTCAGCTTCCAGGTGGAGGCTCGACCAGTCTCACGACGTCGCCAGCAACCAGCGGACGCGGCGTGGTGACGTTGCCTGTGGGGCCACTAGAGGCTGCACGCGTCGTGAACCAGCTGAACACGACGACGGTGGACTTGTGTGCACAGGCGTTCGGCACGTGAAAGAAAACATCACTAAAATCGTTGTTTTGGATCCAAAAACTTCAACTGACCGCACCTCACATCTATATGCATCTCACATCTATGTAACACAGAGTTTACCGAAGCAGGGTATTGCTCCATGCTGACGGCGTTGCCTACTGGGCACGCAACGCACGGCGGCCTCCCCATCGACCCCAGTTACTAGGGGTCTTGTTGCCACCGTTGTTGTTGCCACCGTTGTTGTTGCCGTTCTGGTTGAAAATCGACGAGAAGTCGAAGGAGCCCTTGTTTCCACCGCCGCCGCCATTGTTGTTGCCAGTGTTCTTACCATTGTTGTTGCCGTTGTTGTTGCCGTTGTTGCCATTGCCACGACCGTTGTTGTTGTTGTTGCCCCCGTTGTTACCTCCACTGTTGCCTCCGCCATTGTTAGAGTTTCCTCCACCTTTGTTTTGGTTTCCTCCCTTGTTGTTGTTGCTACCTCCGCCGTTGTTGTTGTTGTTGCCACCGTTGTTGGAGTTGCTGTTGCCACTGTTGTTGTTGTTGGCATTGCCGCCTCCGCCACTGTTGTTGCTCGCATTGCCACCGCCTCCGCTGGTGTTGCCGGTGGCGTTGTCGTCGTAGTTGTCGCCGCCTCCGCTGGTGTTCGCGTTGCTGTTGTTGTTACCAGCGCCGCCACCGCTGTTGTTGCTCGTGCCATTTCCACCGCTTTGGTTGCCGGAGTTGTTGCTTGTGTTGCTGTTGCCCGAGCCACCGCCACCCGTGTTGCCACCCGCAGCAGCACCGCCGCTACCTCCGCCTCCGTTTTGGATGGGCACACACTGCTTGTACACCTGCCACTTTGGCTCGTGGAGAGCGAGCCAGTAGAACGTGAGCTGGCACTTGCCCTTGCACGACGCGTAGTTCACTGGAAGACTCGCCGGGTAGCCCGTGAACTTGCCCACGCAGTTGTCCTCGTGGAGCACCATCGTGTTGTCGATCCAGACTTCGCACGGACCCGTGTGCGACGTCACGAAGCCCTTCTTCTCCTGGTCGTTGGCCCATTCCAGCGTCGACATGCCGCTCACGTCGACCGGCGTGCCATCCGTGACCGTGTTGCCACAGTCAGAGACCACGGGGTCCATCATCGACTTGATGTTCTTGTAGGTCGACGCCTTGAAGGCCGTCGTGAACGTCGCGACGTTGCCGGCGGGGTCGCCATTGAACTTCTTGCCAGCGAACGAGCCCGTCATAGTGGACGAGTCAATGAGGCCGTTGTAGTTGGTGTTCATCACACCAGGCTTGAACTTGGCCGCCGGCTTGACGATGTAACCGTGGGCGTCCACACTGGTCGCGAGCAGCGTCGCTGCTGCCACGACGGCAACGGCGCCACGGACAACACTGGGTGATGCCATTTTGCTGCGTCTCTCGGGATGGAGTGGAGACTCAAACTATGTGAAAATGAATTGGATCGGGCTGTCCGTCAGTCAGAATTCCACCGCGACAGCATCGACTCCTTGCTGGTGTAGGCGGTTTCTCAAACGGGCGGCATGATCCGTTCACGCGGCTGGATGGATGCAGCGTTGCCTGGAATCCAGTGTGGTTTTCCATTCGTCGCCGTCTGTGTGGATACCGACAGCGGATTGTCGTGTCAATTTGACTGGAATGGGCAAAGGCGCGACGGGTGCGAGCGGCTACCACGACATGGCTACATTCAACGATTGCAAGGGCCAAACCTCTCTAAACCCATACAGATGTCGAGGCGAGCGGCCCATCCTGGTTGAACGCTGTCAAAGAACCTCTATCAATAAATACGCGGTGTGACCGGATCTCTTCAAGCTCACTTCTACGGGGAGCTCAGGATCCGAAGCCGCCATTTCGGTAGATCTCCCGTTCGAGGGAACGAGCGCATTTGGAGTGAGATCTGACTCGGACTGGAATCCCTTACTGTAGCGACGCAGTGCTGAGAGCTGAAGCAGCTCGTTTCACGCACCGCACCGTACGCTGAAGGACCACAGTATCCCAGTTGATTCATTCGGCGCAGGAGTGTCCTCGGTCGTACCGCGAAAGACTCGATTGCTGACGAGAGCCGATACTGTTCTCGTTGAGTCGACAGTGGTTGTTTGTTGTCATGGTGCCTGGCAGAATAGCATCCGCTCCATCTGCTGGTGTCGGCGGACAATTGGTGAAGACAGATGGAGACACCAACTGCGTGGGCTCCGTCTGGCAGGAGTTCTGACCCAGATCTCACATGAATACTGGGACAAATACTAAGTACTGTAGTCTTAGCAGTGTGCGTACATGTGTGTGTTGACGCATCCCCGTGCTCTCGTATCGAAATGGTCGCAGGGGGCATAGGATGTGAGGAAGGAATGCAATGCTAAGCGTCGTTTGAAAAGCAAAAAGGCGCAAAATCTATTGTTTGACGCTTACGAATGTCACGCGGACAATACATACGTACCCCTGCTTCCGGGGGCTTATACATCAATACGAGGGGGTTCCAGCTTAGTCCCTGCGAAGGGCGCGACGACGCTTGCAGGCCTTCTTGGTTGGCGCAGGGGCCGATGGCGTGGCTGGCGATGGCGCCTTCGTGGCAGGCTTCGGGTTGGTGGCTGGCTTCGTGTTTCCACCCACATCCTTTCCGTTGCCCGACGATGGCTTGGTGTTGGCCGACGGAGCCGTGGTGGTCGCTGGCGTGGACGCACCGCCACCGCCCGAGCCGTTCTTGATCGGCGCGCACTGCTTGTACACCTGCCACTTTGGCTCGTGGAGCGCCAGCCAGTAGAACGTGAGCTGGCACTTGCCCTTGCAGGCCGAGAAGTCGACTGGCAGCTCCGCTGGGTAGCCCGTGTACTTGCCGACACAGTTGTCCTCGTGGAGCACCATGACGTCGTCGATCCAGACTTCGCACGGACCCGTGTGCGACGTCACGAAGCCCTTCTTCTCCTGGTCGTTGGCCCACTTGACCGACGTCATGGCGCTCACGTCCACAGGCTCGCCGTCCGTGAGGGTGTTGCCGCAGTCCGAGACCACTGGGTCCATCATCGACTTGATGTCCTTGTAGGTCGAGGCCTTGAAGGCCTCCGTGAAGGTGGCGACGTTGCGGTCCGGGCTGTCGTTGAACTTCTTGCCGGCGAACGAGCCCGTCATGGTGGACGAGTCAATGAGGCCGTTGTAGTTGGTGGTCATGACACCAGGCTTGAACTTGGCCGCAGGCTGAACGAGGTAGCCGTGCGCGTTGACGCTCGTGGCGAGCAGAGCAGCAGAGGCGGCGGCGACGGCGAACTTCATAATGCCAATGAGATGGTTTGCTGTGGAGCTGTCGGTAGCGAGGTAGATTGGGGAATGAGGTCAACTGGACCCGTTCGTCCGGAGTCCAGCGTCCAGTGTCCGGAGATCCAGGGTTTTTCAGGGACACGGTGTCTGCGCGCGAGAGAGACGACCGCATCCGGAAGAGAGGCGGACGGCTGGGGTTCCAGGGCTTGCGTGGGCACCATCTGGCTTTCGCACAGCGAGGCTCCATTTTGGAGTCCGAAAGACCGCCATACGGCTCGGAACGCGCCTGTGTTTGGTTTTGTGTGAAGGGGCAACGTGGCCAGCTGGTTTCCCAGCACTGGATCTGTCCGCCAAGTCCAGAAGCGTGAACAAAAACCAGCCTTGGGATGAGCAAGTACCAAAATACGGTGGTATTGGATCTTAGATGTCCCGACTATGAGGCGAGGAAGACACCGTAATTAGTTCTAAATCATTGTCTGACTAGCATCTTCTGACACGTTTGAGCTTGATGCTCGCCGTACAACGTGACGATGATCATCACAATTCACGCTCTCATAGTACCGATTCAAACAAAAAACGTCATGAAGTTTCTGATCGGTAGAAAAATTGACCCCACAGTGGCAATCGGATCCACCCTCTTTTGTGGAATTATTTATGTTTTGTAGCCATGTTGCGTGAATGGTCCTTCACGGATTCATTCCACGCGCCGTCGCCCGGCTCTTTTTCGCGGAGGCCACGCAACGCTTCGGCATCGTGCCGAGGCCGTAGTGCTGAACATGCCGTGAACAGGCCTCGCATCTTCCTGGCCAATGTTCTCACCAGCGACTCGCGTACTGTGTGGATGAAAATGGCACGTGTGGCTATGGACCAACCAACAAGGTTGGAGCCACGCAACACGCGATACGCTTGACGTGTACCGATCGCCAGAACGCAGGATGCGTTTAGGCGCACGCCGTCTGTTTCCCGAGAATTTCGATCGAGGAGACACGCGACGGTCGCCTGCGCGAAGCGGCCATCTGCTCCCCACCTAATCGGTATCCTAACTAAAAAGTTGATCGCCCCAGCATGTGGACCCAGACACTGATTTGCCGCCCCAGATTCCGCAGACAGTCTGGATTCCAGAGCGTACAGTACTGCACTTCACCTGGGGTTTGAGTCTGGGACGCGTCTCCAGGAAGAACACTGGACGCACTTGTCCAGAGGAGTGTCATCTTCGTCGTGGAAGTGCACAGGCACAGCGTGCTCCTTTCATGTGAATGGGCACTGGGGAAAAGCGAGGACTGGAATCCACTGGATTGCCCCGGATGTCGCTGCGGACTGGCGGGTGATTCCTTTCTCAACCAGTGTAGCTCCGCTTCAGAATCCTATGTATCCAAACGAAAGGATCAGCGCCGAAGAGAATGGTTGAGTGACCCTTGAAAATCCAGTAAACGTCTCCATTGCGGGGTGGTATTTGGACCGGCAATTTCTCAGGTGGGTGATGGCGAACCGAAATGGTGGCGCTTCCCACGAGAGCGTCCTCTATGACGATCCCACGATGTGTGGACAGGCTGTGGAGACAATCAGCCAGGCGCGCCACGGCTGGAAGATGCAGTGTACAGTACAGTGTACCTGCTTGTAAGCGAAAACGTGCACAGTGTCGAAATTCACCAACGCAGAGCTGCTGCGTTGAGTGTTTTCCCGGCACTTGAATGCCACGCGTGTGTCGAGGGCTTGAAACGAAGGGACGTTGGAGACGCTGGCCGCCAACGAACGCCTCAGCGGTGGTCCTGTCGTGGCGTGAATGTCGCTCCGGTCGATTCTCGTACTGGACCATCGCTACGCTGCGAGATTGGTCACCGCGCAGTTGGTTGGTCATCGCTTGATCGAGGCTTCGGCGCAAGAAGCTGGTCTCCGCGAAGTTCCACCCACGGTGTGGACCCATTTTGCAATAAATCATGTAACCCAATACCCTCTTTAAGTCGACATGCAATATCACACATTGCGCAAGAGAAGTGTTGTTATGTCTCGGACAGTACTCTTGATGCATCCTCCCCGACGAGGACGAAAACCCCGAGCTCAACCTGCGTGAATATGGGGCGCCGCGACGACGACAGCGCCGTGGCTGCGGCCGACAAGAAGGCCCAGGAGATCGTAGAGATGAATGAAGAGGACGAGGAAGCCATCCGCGCCAAGCTGCGCCAGTCCGGATGGGACAAGAAGAAGCTGCTCAAGCTCAAAGAGGCCGAAAGCGCCGACAAGAAGAGCGACGACGCCGACACGAAGACGCCCACCAAGGACAGCATAGACAAAGAGAAGGACAAGGACAGCAGCAGCAAGCGCGCGAGCGGCCGCGACGACAAGGACCGCCGCTCGGGCCGCAGCAGTCGCCGATCCCGCAGCGCGAGACGCCGCGACAAGGACCGCGACCGCCGCCGCGACCGAGACCGTGGCTCTCGCCGCAACCGCTCGCGTTCCGTGTCCAAATCCCGGTCCCGCTCGCGCTCCACGTCGGTGCGATGCCGCGACAAGGACCGTGGCCGCGACCGCGAGCGTTCCAGTCGCGCGGACAAGCGCCGCTCGCGGTCGCGTTCGGTGTCGGCGTCTCGCTCTCGCTCTGCGTCGAAATCTCGGGCGTCCAAGCGCTCGCGAACCGACGACAAGAAGAGTGAGAAGCTGACGACCGAGGAGGTCACCGACGAGAAGAAGGCTAAGGACGCAGAGGTGAACCCTGCGGCGGAAACCAACGGCGAGAAGACGGAGGACACGCCGAAGGACAAGGAGGACAAGGAGGACCGCAAGAGCCGCAAGAGCAGCCGCCACCGCTCGCGGTCGGCGTCCCGGTCGCCCTCGCGGTCGTCTCGTCACCGCCGTCGTCGCCACCGTTCGCCGTCGCGCTCGCGCTCTGCGTCGCGCAGCCGTCGGGACCGCGGCCGTGGCGGATCTCGCTCGCGATCGCGTTCGCATCGCCGTCGCTCGTCGCGTCGCCGCCACAGCCGAAGCCGCAGCCGCTCGCGTAGTAGCTACTCTCGCCGTCGCCGCTCCAAGTCGAACGACCGTGGTCGACGAAACGCCAACAGCTCTCCGTCGCCAGGGCAACACCCACCGACCGCGGCTGCCCCCGCTGTCGCTGGTGTGCCCGGCGTGGTGAACCCAGTGAACCCTACGATCACGCAGCTGATGCAGCAGTACCCGACGATGAGCCTTCAGGATATCATCGCAAAGATGCAGGCGTCCAACTTGACGATGGCTGCGGCCGTGTCCATGAAGCCAGCGCGTGAGCTGTACGTCGGCAACCTCCCGCCAAGCATCACTGGCCCACAGCTCCAAGAGTTCCTGGGCACCATCATCCAGCAAGTCGGCCTCACCGTGCAGCCAGGGAACCCGATCCTGAGTACGTGGATCTCGACCGACGGCCACTTCGCGTTCTGCGAGATGCGGTCGATCGAGGAGTGCAACATGGCGTTGATGCTCAACCAGCTGCCGCTTCTTGGACAGCCCTTGAAGTTTGGTCGTCCAAAGAGCTTCATGGGTCCGCCGCAGCCGATGCCCACCCTCTCGGCTCGCACCCAGACCGCGTTGACGAATCTCGGCTGCACTCCGAACCCCGTGTGGTTTGCGACCCCGTCGATTGGCGATCTTTCCTCGGTCGCGTCGATGACGGCATCGCTCACGGCTGCTGTGCCTGGGTTCGGCGCGCCTGCAGCCCCGCTTGGCGTGGCGCCGTTTGCCGCTCCCCTCGCTGCCCCAGTGCCTGTAGCGACTGGTGCTCCATCGAACAAGTTGGTGATGTCCAACATCCCAGCTGTGCTCAATGAAGATCAGGTGAAGGAGCTGGTCCAGCCGTTCGGCGAGCTCAAGAGTTTCCAGTTGATCATTGTTCCTGGCCAGCCAACTGGCAGCGCGCTGTTCGAGTACGCAGATGAAAGCGTCACGGATGATGCGGTGAAGGGTCTTGACGGTTTGGAACTCGGACCCGACCCGCTGGTCGTGCGCCGCGCCGCAGCAGGCGAAGAGGAGACGGGACCTGTGTTGAAGATGGTACGTTGCTTGCCTTTCGATTGCGATGGGTATGTCTATTTTTTTGGTGATGGACGGGAACTAACGGGTGTCTCTTGTGGAACAGGCAAACATGGTGTCGATTGATGAACTGAACGATGACGAGGAGTTTGCTGATTTGAAGGACGACGTCGAAGAAGAGTGCAAGCGATTTGGCTCGGTGGTTGCTCTGGAGATTCCTCGCCCGAACGTACGTGTTTTCTGTTGCTCATCTCTTTTTCGTGACGCCAGGATACTTATCCTTCTTTGCAGAATGGACAGAATGTGCCTGGCCTCGGAAGTATCTTCGTGCAGTTTGAGACGACTGGTCAAGCCGCCGCGGCCCTGAAGGTGCGTGAATGCGTCCAGCACTCGATTTCTGCGTGTTACGAAGTCTCTAACCTTGTGGTGTGCTGGTGCGAAATAGGCGTTGAGTGGTCGCAAGTTCGGCGGCAACATTGTGAAGGTCTCCTACTTCCCATTGGCCAAGTTCCAGCAGAAGGACTTCGTGTGATCCCTCTCTGTTGGGATGGCGGTTGGTTCACCCCGGCGACATGACACAAAACCAAAAATCGTACGAGGCGCTATGTCGTGTGATGATGTAGTCCGTATCTGAAGAAGCCAAGACGCTACCGCGGTGGATCCAAGTTGCTTTTTTACGAGTGAATGATTCTCGGGAGGAGAAACGGGAGGTACATCGGGTCGCACGTCCGGCTAACCGTATCTGACTTGACTCCTGTAGATCGTGAACATGCACACTTTACTGTTGTTTGTGTCTGTTGTTGTGTGTATGTGTGTCTGCATTTGGCTGCGGAAGACAGCGGTGGTCGCTCTCGCGCAGTTCATCAGTACGACGGTGGCGGCACGTTGTCAAGCCGGTTCTCGATTAGCTCACATGAGATGAAACGGTGTAGATGGAGACACGATGGCCACCAAGACTCACTCGAGATGAGACCCGCTTGCGGCTGAAGTACCCACCGGATCCCAGCCACTCGAGTCTCCCGCGAGAGCCGCTGGTGCGTACGAGGTCACGCGTTTGGAGATGCGGTGATAGTACCGGTACTCTTGGTTCGCGTAGTCGAAGAAACTCTCCCACAAGCACCTTCCGGCATCGTCAAAGTCGTTCTCCAGGAACAAAACGCCACCCTGCGTGGCTTCAGTTGTGCTGGTGGCGGCCGTGTCAGCGTCCGCTATCTGATTGGTCGTCTCATCTTCGACTGTCTCCAGCGTGTCGCCTTCGCTGTGTTCGTTTTTCGTATCGTCCGCTGGCGGCAGAGGTGGTCGCGGCTTCCCTATCTGCGGCTCTGTTTCAACGGGTACGAACTGCGCGATCGTCCACAGCATCTGCTGATAGTTGTCTTTGGGTTGGCGTGTGACGAAGTCGAAGCCGCACTCGCGATCTTGCAGTATCTCCGCCGGCCAGATCGACGGAAACTCGCCATCGCCGTAGTCGCAACGGATGCCGTAGAAGTTGAAAAGCTTGCGCGTTTCGTGGGCGCGTCGCTTGCCTCGGCTGTGGACGATCTCGTGGCAACCGGCACAGAAGAACTCGCAGCACGTCGCACACTCGACAAGCGCGCACGCTGGCGATTCTACGGACGACATACAAAGCTCTAGTGAGTTCGCGTAATGATATTCGAGATCAGAGAAGGGGGACCCACCGCATTGGTCGCATCCCGGCCGTGGCTGAAGCACGAGGATCTCGCGCGGCATTCGCCACCGGATGTCACCGTTGACTTGGTTCTACGTTTGGAAGGCATCGACACACACAAGGTTAGCGAACAATCAGCGAGTTGCGAACGAGTGTGAGCTGTCGGCATCGCTCACATAGAAGAACGGTGCCCCGAAGCCCATGCCGTGCTGGTTGTACGTGTCGACAAGTCGCTTCCAGCGCGAACGCTTGTCGGCCTGCACCCGCTTGATCTCCTTGAGCGCCTGCAGTCGCCGCCAGTGAGCCTGAACCAGAGTCGCAGCCCAAATCTCCATGTCGTCATCACGCTTCTTCACGCGCAGGAGTTCGTCCATGAGGCCGCGTGCACGCTTCCGCAATGCAAATCGTCGGAACGTGCGTTGAAGATGGATCGCGGCACGTAGTTCTCTCTCGAGTCTCTGGCGCTTCGCTTCTTGAAGAACGGCGAATCCAATACGATCGATGCGGCCTCTCCAGTGGCGTTGAATGAAGATGGCGGCGTTTTCACATTCGGCGTGGCGTCGTGCGAGCCGCAACAGGTCCATCGAGTCACGTGCTTTCCGCGAACGGAACGCAGTCTGGAGCCTGATCGCGCACTGCTCACGGAATGCCAAGGCAGCTCGTCGTCGCTGCGCTTCTTTCCATGCCACGCGTCGTCTGAATTGTGACTGGATCCTCACGGCACTCGCCTGGCGTCGCTGGAGCTCCAGTTGTTTCTCTCGTTCGACCTGCTTGGCCTTCTTTCGATCCATTCGACCGCGGTATATTGCCTGGATGCGAAGTGAAGCCTCGCGTTGTTCCTGTTCGCGCGCCTGCTTTTGAATCTGCAGCAAGTTGAAGCGTTTGCGGGCAGCGATTCCTCGATATCGGCGCTGGAGAAGCGTCGCTGCAGCTACTTCACGGCGGTGTTCTCGTCGACGAGCTGCCATGATCGCGGACGCTAGAGTCGCTGCACGCTTGGCACGATAGCGACGTTGCACCATGATCGCGTACTTCTCCGTCTGCTGCTCGAAAACCGACTGCATCAGAGTGTTCGCCTTACGGCTGGCTCGTAGCGCCCGGTACTGCCGTTGGATTTTGATGGCCGACTTCTCCAGCCCGGACCGAAGCAGCTTACGCAGTAGGGCCTCGCGTCTAGCCTTCCGACCACGCCACACGCTTTGCAGCCGACGAGCGACGAAGACGCGGCGTGAGTGTTCCAGTTTGAGCAACGCGTCTCGCTGCGCGAGCCGTTTACGGAAGAGATTCTGCACCTTGACAGCGGCTGCCCACAGTACGCAGAGCTCCTCGACAAAGCGCCTGTCTTTAGCGCGATGGACGGGGAAAATCCCAAACTCGGCATTGCTTTGATTAGCAGCCACGCCTGTCGGTACACGCAGCTTCCCGAATGGCCACGACGAGCTCAGACTCTGCAGCACACGCGCAGAAACTCGACACCCGTGGACGCTCAACGTAAGAAGCAGAGGACACACAAACGCGAGTCGCGCTATGGGATCCTGTGTGATCTGAGAGCATCCAGCCAGGTACAAGTGCACAAGCGCTGGCTTCTGAAATCCGTCGACGAGAGCCGTGAGACCAAGGTCTGTGATCAGAGGACAGCCAGAAAAGTCAAGCGTCTCAAATTGGTCGGCCCGTGAAGCCAAGTGGCGCAGCCCGGCATCGCTGATCTTGTCACACTGAGAAACGAACAGCTCTTTCAGTGCGACACCGTGGGCGCCAATTGCGGTGAGCATCGCGTTATTACAGAGCTGGACTCCCGAAAGGTTCAGTGACACCAGCGATGGACAGCCGTGGAGAAGGGCGTTCACGGCGAGCAGCGTGACCTTGGGACACGATTTGAGGTTGATCTTGGTGAGGTTGTGGCAGCTCGCACCAAGAGCAACGAGTGCGCGCTCGACGAGCTGGAAGCAGCCGCTGAGGTTCAAGTCTTTGAGATCTACGACACAAGGCAAGACAACATTACGCAGAGATACGAGTACGAAACAACAGAGGCGAACGCACTTGTGCAGCCCTTCGCGATGGCCTGGAGACCTTCAAGCCCAAAGTCACGATTGCTGCCGTCCGAGACCAAGTACAAGTTGCTGACGTGGAGCGACTCGAGTTGGGTGCAGCCCGTCGCCAGAAAGCGGAGTCCGACGTCTGACACGTTCTTGACGTTGGTGATTCGGAGCGTCTTCAGTTTTGGACAAGAGGCGCTGAGCGCTCGCATCGATACGTCGGTCACGTGGAACACATTGCTCAGATCCAGGACTTCGAGCTGTGGGCAGCCGTCAGCGATCCATTTGACACCTGCATCCGTCATGAAGTTGCACCCTGCAAGCGCGACGTCTTTGAGAAGAGGACAGTGTTCCCCCAGAGCAGCACAGCTCGTGTCGGTGAGCTTCTCGCTGTACTGAACGCGACTGAGGGTGATTTTCTGCAGAGCGTGACATTTCTGAGCAAGCTGCACGACGCCAACGTCGGATACTTGCACACAGTCGGTAAGTTGGATCGATCGCAGCTTTGGACACTGATATGCCAGTGCTTTCAGCAGATTATCGGTGATTTGGGAGCACCTCGCTACGTTCAAGTGCTCGAGAGTCGCGGAGAACGAGTAGAAGCACCGCAGTAGCACCCAGTCCCCTAGTTGCGAGCAGTCAGCGATCTGCAGATCTCGTACGTGTGTGCAGAGCTCGGCGATAGCGCCGAGCCCCGCGCCTTTGATGCCGGTGCATTGCGAGAGGTTGATACGCTGCAGTTGCGGACACTTGGCTGCAAGTGCTCGTAGCCCTGCGTCTGTGATCTGCGATGCGCATGCCATTTCCAGCGCCTCCAGCGTTGGCACGTTGTCGGCGATGGATTTGAGGCCGAGATCGGTGATTTGCTCGGCTCCATTAATGATGATAGATCGAGTCAGCACTGTGTCGTGGACATCCTCTACGTTGCCGGTGAGAAGCGCCATGGTAGACGCTCCAGTCAGTGGATGCGCACTGGGATCACCACTGATCAGTCCGCTAGTTGCCAGCTTCTGCTTGACAGTGTTGTGGATTCGGCGATTGCGAGCGCCGATTCGGTGCAGCGTTACATCGGACACGATGGTCGTCCAGCGACTGACGTTGATGTGGGCGGAGCCATGGATAAACTGCGATGGCAGCTCACTGGGCGTGCAAAATGTGTGGCTGCTGCCTTGTTTCTCAGCTGCCGCAGCGAGAACGGCGAGACGCCCGAGAATCGATGGCCTGCAGAGCGAGCATTCAGCCTGTGATATTCAGACGCGACACAATCTGCCATGTACACGTACTTCTTCTCCAGCACGCGAGGCCGTGCCTGAAGCACGCCAGTCGGCGACACTGCAGCCGTCTCTTGCTGGTTAGAAATGGCTTTTTCCTGCTTGGAGGTCGATTTAATCGCCTTGCGGATCGGCCTCTTACGGCCCGCTGCCGCGTCAGCGCCATTGTTGTCCGTCTGAGGCTCAGCGCCTACTGGGCCACTGAGTGTCGGTGGCGAGAGCGTCTCCAATCGGATCGACGACCGCGTTGGCTTGAGGCGCTTGCCATTCCCAACGGTCCTGGACTTGATGAGACCGTCGCTCGACGCATCACTAGCGCCCGGCGCAGCATGTAGACGGGAGCCACTGCCCATCAGCCTAGAAACATCCATAGCGACAGCATCACCACCAAGGGCGCATTAGCTCTTCGTCTCAACAGGGCCGCCGGCCGTCTCACTGACGTCCATCCAGCGAAATGATCAGCTCTGCCGGTGCGTCCATCCTCACGGCACGGAAGACGCCCCATCAAGCGAACCATCTACGTGGGTGAGAGCGTACGTACGGGGTGAGTCGGCGACGGCGTTCGTCCTCATTAGAGCTGTAGACGGCGCGGCGATAGTCATCCAGCAGGGTCATCTCCGCGCATTGAGATGAGGTCGGCGTCGTGGTGAAGACACCAAAAACTGAGCCTACTGTTTTAGCCTAAAATTAGGTCAGGCAAAAGGTACTCATGTTGGTGATTTCTGGATTGTTGACGCTCGTGATTTTGCAGGTTCCGTGTCGCGATCAGAGACATCTTCGCCTCACTTCGAAGTGGGGATGCAGATTAACCACAGAGAACCAATCAGAACTGTTTGACCGTCAAGCAGTCAAAGTTTGACGGCTTGCGATTCAGCAAGCTTCCTTCACTTCGTTCTTCGCTTTCAACGTTGAAACGAAGAAACAAGTAAACAGAAGAACAGAAGTACTTCGAAGTACAGTGCTGCGCAGCACTGTACAGTAGTAGGATGTGGAACAGTGTACAGTAGTGATGGCCTTCACACAGAGTCTTGCGTAGTGTAGCAAAGAAGCCATGCTGTACTTGGTGATTATGGACCGTAGAAAGAAGCCCGACTTGACCTTGTCTGAGAATCCAGCCATCGAATGCCGACTTTGCTGCTTCCGCACAGTGCAACTGGACTCAACTGTACTGTACTGCACTGGCAACGACACATCCCACCGGACCCTTCTCTCTGATTGTGGATGATACGCTTGCCCATCTTTCACGAGGGATTGACTGTCAATTTGACAGGCTAGGCGGTCACAGTTTTGTGTGCACACAAGAGGATCGGCAAGATGTACAAACAAATAAACTCACAATTCGGTACATAAAATTACAAAATCATTTAATTCGATACCGAATTATGGTTGTTGTTTTCTATACCCTGCCCATCGTGAAAAAAATGCAAACGCACAACGAGCAAGTGATTCTGATTTGGCCTGAGATTTCTGCCCATGTTTCCAGCAGACAATGGACAAAAGACACACAAACTGTTTTGAAATGCAGTACTGTAGCCTCAACAGGTCAGCGCAACAACGGAACCGAGGCGGAGGGTTGCGCCGCAAAACGCACGCCAGCGATTGACCGCCGCCCATCCCTCGCCGGTTCCCTTTCCGAAGCATCGCCCCACACAGCGAGAAACCTTGAGCCTCGTCCACAAGATCTTTCGGAATGTCACCGAATATAGTAGACGATGGTGAAGATCGACGACACATGCTGCAAGCACGCTCTGCACTCGGTTACTGTACTGTTTTGATGCCAGCGATCAAAGGAACGACAACCACGTCGTGTGTGGATGGATGACATTGGCTGCCCAGTGGGCAGCCAAAGATTATCCTTGCTTGGCGTCGTCAACAACTGTCCAATGCCGCCTCAGCGATTAATTGCCTAATCATTGATGGTGCTATGTAGCACCCTTAAATGAGTATATTATCCTCAATAAAGTGGAAGATATATTGATATAGTGTGGGAAACCCTTAGTTTGCACGCATATTCGTGACACAACAGCCGCATCAGATGGAGCGATTGATAGCCAGCATAGCCAGGC
Source organism: Pythium apleroticum (assembly GCA_023337875.1). Classification (NCBI taxonomy): domain Eukaryota; phylum Oomycota; class Peronosporomycetes; order Pythiales; family Pythiaceae; genus Pythium; species Pythium apleroticum. The sequence goes on along the minus strand of JAADXN010000196.1, from coordinate 12,039 downwards.
GTCATCTTTTTAATCACGCATATTGAAGTCAAAGTAATGTGAGGAGCTCCACAGGGCCTTGGGGCCTCGGGTCTCATGGTGGGACAGGTGGCAGTGGCAACTGATCCTGGCGTTCCATTCGTCCGTCCGTTGGTTCCAGTTCCAGTCCACCTGGCAGTCACCCCCCCTCTCTCTCTCTTCATCACGGTGACGTTGAGTCTCACGTTCAGCCTCCCTCGATCTGATGCAGCGAGCAAACACGGTCCGTCCATCCGCCTTTCCCGCCGGAGGATCTGTGTTGATGGGCGGGCGACATACGAAAACCGGCCGACGCATTCGTCCGGTCGGCTGGTGGAGGCTCGCCTCGCCTGCCCTGTTCTCTCCTCTCTCCCTCCTTGGGCCTCGTGGCCCTGTGTGTGGGTTTTCCGTTCCCGACACCCGTGTCGGTCTCCGCTGTCAACGAACCTCACTTTCGAATTTGCCTCGAGTCCCGGACCCCTCCATCCAAGTCTCCAGTCTCTCTATTCAAGGCCCAAGTCAAGCATGTCGACTGCGAAAGTGAGCCTCCAGGAGCGCGTGTCGTACGCCAGCTCCGCTACCAAGGGCGAGAAGGGCGGCTACAACGAGGTCGCCACGCCAGACCTCGAGAACGGCGCGCTCCGTGCCGGCGGTGCGCCTGAGCTGCTCTCCAAGGAGTCCTTCGGTCTGCTCGCCCAGTACGCGGCCGTCGGCCTCGTGTACGGCACGCTGCCCAGCATGGTCTACCCGTTCCTGACCACGTACCTGAACATGGAGGGCCAGGCCACGACCTCGGCGTCGGCGCTGCTGTCGATCCCGTGGTCGCTCAAGGTGTTCATCGGTATGCTGTCGGACAACGTGCCGATCTTCGGCTTCCGTCGTCGCCCGTACATGATGCTCGGTTGGACCATGTGCTGCGTCTGCCTCTTCATCATGGCGGTCATGCCCATGCCGAAGCCATACTACGTCAAGCCAGAGTACATGCACGTAGACCTCGAGGACTACGAGAAGTTCGGTGTGGAAGTCAACGAAGATGCCCCCGATGCCGGCAGCAAGTACATCGTGCTCATGATGCTCGCGTCGCTCGGCTACCTTCTCGCTGATGTCGCCGCTGACGCCGTGGTCGTCGAGTACGCGCAGCGTGAGCCAGAGGCCATCCGTGGCCGCACGCAGACCGCCATCTACACGGTCCGCACGTTCTTCAGCATCTTCGCCAGCTGCATCCTCGCCTTCCTCATGAACGGCCCGGAGTACAACGGCGACTTCAGCTTCTCGCTGTCGTTCGCCCAGGTCATGCTCATCCTCGCCATCTTCTGTGTGCCCGTCATCGGCATGACCTGGTTCTTCATCAGCGAGGAGAAGTACGATCGCCAGAACTTTGGCGAGTACATCCGTGTGCTCTGGGAGGCGCTGCAGACGCGTGCGTTCTACCAGATCATCGCGTACAGCTTCTTCTCCGGTGTGTTCGCCAGCGTCAGCTACGTCGCCTCGTCGCCGATTACGAACTACTGGATCGAGGCGTCCAACCTCACCTACAACCTCAGCTCGATCCTGGGCAGCTTCGTCATGGTCGTCACGCTCACGGCCGTCGGCAAGTGGGGACTCCAATGGAACTGGCGTGTCGTCATCGCCACCACGATGGTCGCTGTGCTGGCGATCGACGTCGTCGTCACCATGCTCGCCACGTGGGACATCGTGCGTACGCAGTGGTTCTGGCTCGGTGTGCCGATCGTCGAGAACGTGCCTGCCGGCATCTCGTTCATCGTCTCGACCTACGTCGTCGTCGAGCTTGCTGGCCAGGGCAACGAAGGCGCGTGCTACGGTCTGCTGACCACGGTCATGAACCTCAGCAGCCCGTTCGCGCTTACGATCACCAAGAACATCAACGCCGGCTTCGACGTGTGGAACAAGGACATCAAGGCCGACACGGACCACGTGCGCACCCACGTGACCTACACGATCATGATCTCGTACGCCTGCAAGCTCTTCTCGCTGGCCTTCCTCTTCATGCTGCCAAAGCAGAAGGCGGAGACCCAGGAGCTCAAGCGCAACGGCGGCAGCAGCAAGTTCTGGGGCTCGGTCACCGTGTTCTACTGCATGTTCGCGCTCTGCTGGTCCATCATGACCAACCTCTTCGCGATCTTCGAGAGCACCAAGTGCCTGTCGATCACGGGCGGCTGCCACAACGACTAAACTCGTGTTCTCTTGGACCCCCTCCGAGAGCCATCGCTGGGAGTAGCCGTTCTAGGATAGCACGGTAGCGACTGGAAGCTACGACCATTCAGTGTCAAATTCAATCGTATTGTATTTCTGCAACTTTTGGCGTTTTTTTTTTTGCTTGAAAAACTTGAACCTAAAAATTGACAATTGAGGGAGTTTTTACTGTTGTGATAAGTGGAAATTTGCCATTTCGAGCAATTTGACTTCATGTTTTTTCCAACAATTTCTTGTGGAGCGTGTTGCGATGGCCAATCTATCGATCATCTCGCTGCAAAACCTAGCTGCAAGACAATCTTGGCGTACGATGGATATCGATTCAGCATAGCTGATTGCAATATTAATAACAGAGCCGCCTTTCTTGGTAAGCCCAAGCTCCATCCATCGAAGGTCACACATGTCGTCCATGAAGTTCTAGTCACACATCTGGGGGTCAACGGGGCAATTTATTAATTGTACCCCCGAGCCTGCGTCCATTCTCCATCTTCTGCGTCCCCGTGATCCCCATGACGTGGTTCTTCGTCATCGCGTACACCTTGTTCTTGGGCGTGTTCCAGAACATGAGCTACGTGGCGTCCAACCCGATCCAGGCGTACTGGGTCAAGGCGTCCAACCTCAACTACAACTTGAGCGCGGTCATCGGCAGCTTCGCCATGGTCGTCACGCTCATCGTCACTGGCTAGTGGGGGCTCAACTGGAACTGGCGCTACATCATCGCCGTTACCATGGTCGCGGTCGTCGCGCTCGACGCCGTGTGCTCCATGGTCGTGACCTGGGACGTGCTCCGCAGCCAGTGGTTCCGGCTCGGCATGCCCATTATCGAGCAGGGGCCGCTGGGCATGAGCTTCATCGTCTCGACGTTTACGGTCGTGGAACTCGCCGGCGAAGGCAACGAGGGTGCCTGCTATGGTCTGCTGACGACCGTCGTGAACCTCAGCAGTCCGTTTGCACTCACGATCACCAAGAACATCGACGCGGGCTTCGACGTGTGGAACAACGACATCCTGGCAGACACCACGCACGTGCGGTGGCAGGTCACGTATACGATCCTCATCGCCTCCGCATTCAAGCTCGGCTCGATCGGGTTCCTTGGTCTGCTGCCCAAGCAGAAAGCGGAGACCCAGGAGCTCAAACGCAACGGCGGCAGCAGCTTCTACATGGGCGTGGCCACAGTCGCGTACTGCATCTTCGCACTCGTGTGGTCCATTATGACCAACCTGTTCGCGATCTTCGAGAGCACTAAGTGCCTCAAGATCACCGGCGGATGCAAGGACTAGATAGACCATGCTAGAGATGATCGGCCTGGTATGTAAACATCATTTTGAGCACTTGATTTTGTTAGCAAAGCAAACAACAACACAGCTCACCTATATCCAATGCTTCATTCCTCACGACGCTCTTGTGCTAGAGACAGCGGCGCGAGACGGCGCAGACTTGGGCCGAGAGGCTGGGAACTGGGCGGCTGAACGTACCTCTTCCACCTTGTCCGGAGGAGTCTGGCCGACCCCCTCAGCTCTGGTGATTGCCTTAGGCTGCGAAATCTCCGGCTCGTCGTGGAAGATCCGTCCAAGCGATTGGCGGGCCTGCGGCGTCAGCTTCAGTCGACTAAACGACGCGCTTGACGGTCTCTTGCCACGTGACGAATCGCTGGAGACCGATTTCCCAGTCTCGGGGGATGATGACGACTTGGACGGGTCCGACTGAGTACCCGACGTAGCTGATGGTGCTGGAGATGGCGCCTGGAAGATGAACAGCCTTGTCTGCCGCCACATTGTGGCGCTGGAGCAGCGCACTTTGGGCTTGTCTTTCGTCGCTGTGGCTGGGCGTGGGGGCTTTGTGTAGGTAGAGACCGCACCACCCGTAGCTGGTCTCACCATCCTATTCACTGCTTTCCCCGTGGCAGATCCCTTGCTCGTCGAAGTCGCTGTCTGAGGCCGTGGCTTTTGCGCTGAAACGATCGCCACCGCAGCCTTGGCCACATTCTCCGCACGCGTATTGTCGACAATGTCTTGTGCGGCCTTTTCAGCGGCTTGGAGCCGCTTTTGCCACCCGACACCTCGCAAAATCGACGGATCCAGTGGCGGTTTCCGCTGCCGCACGTTGGCTTCGTGGACATCCTGCTTGTGCTTGGCGGCCTGGAGAACGGAGGCTCGTCGTATCTTGTCTTCTTTCATCATGGCTTCAAACCGATCCATCAGTGCGGCGTACCGTACTGGGTGGTTGGCCTCCAAGGCATCGAGTTGACTCTGCGAACTGCGGCATAGCAACACAGAGTGGCTGTCACCACCAGCGACCTGAGCCACATCCAGTCCGACAGCCGAGGGCACGAGGTGAGGCACCGTGTAGATCTGTGGGAACGAGCCGATGCCGCACTGACCAAATTCGTCGCTTCCCCAGGCAAACACTCGCGTGTCTTGCGCCATCGCGAGCGAGTGGAGCTTGCCAGCCGCGATCCCCGTGAGCACAAGTCCGTTGTCTTCTCCCGCTTCGAAATACGCGATTCGCGTTGGTGCGAACCGATGGCGGCAGTCGCCGAGGCCGAGCTGGCCGCTGCCGTTGCTGCCGAACGCGTAGATCAAGCGACAAGCCGTCATGGCGAGCGTGTGGGCGCCACCACACGCCACGAACGTACACAACTTGCCCTTCATGTCCACGGGCGCGAAGCAGCTCGAGTACTCCGCGTCTCCCTTCGTGGCCCCGCCCACGACTCGACCAAGACGCCCATGCTCAGCCCAGCCACAAGTCAGCAGCGTGCCGTTGATGAGCACGACCGCTGTGTGCATGTCACCGCACGAGATCTTGGCCACGCCCTTCTGCTTCAGTGTGATCACTTCCATGGGCGTCAGACACGAATCCACGGCGCCCTTGCTCTGCGGACTCATCCCGAGACCGAGCGCCCCCGACTTGCCGTACCCCCACGCGTACACGTCGCCGTCCTCCGCCAGTGCAAGGGAGTGGCGAGCCCCACACGCAACCTGCACGATGCGCTTGTGGAGTAGCGTTTTGATGAGCCGCGGGGATGAGCGGCTCGCCTCCGAGCCGTGGCCCAAACGGCCGTCCTTGCCTTCGCCCCACGTCAACAGGTACCCGTGCTCGGTGATCGCGACGACGTGGTCGTCTCCGCAGTCGAGATCGCACAGCATCTTGCACAGCGCGGCATCCGACACACCGCTCTCACTGTCGTCCGTCGCTCTCGACGTCGGACTTGGCGGCGGGTTATTGGGGATCGCCAGCGCGTCAATGTCTCGCTTGCCCAGCTCGACCATACGCCCGTTGCGCTGGAGCAGCAGCGTCTGATTCTTGCAGCACGCCACTTTGACGAAACTGTGGGTCTCCTTGTAGACGCTGCCGTGGTCCTGCTGACCGCTACTGGCTGACGCTGACGTGTGGAAGCTCTGTCTGGAGTTCAGACGCCTTGGCGAGAGCGCTTGGCTCGCAACTTGGGCCACAGCCTGAGCGTTTCCAACGAGCATCGACGCTCGCCCGCTTCCAACGACTGAGCCTCTGGCGGTGTCTCTGTAGCTTCCGTACGACGACTCCTGCTCGCACTCGACTGGGCGGAAGTCGTGGTGGATCATATTCGCAGTACCCTTGCCCACTTGCCGTGCCGACCCGAGCACTCGTCCGGACGCCACGACGCTCCAGCCTTCGCGAGGACTCACTTGGATGAGCATCGTGGACGGCAGATACATCAGCCTGTTGCCGTGGAACCGCACGTCCGTGCTGCTGCTGATGTGCTCGAGCACTTGGAGAAACTTGGTGTCTTCCTTGCTCTCTTCGTAGGCCAACGTGGCCGTCGCCGCGACGCGGAAGAACTGCGGCTTGTGCCAATTGTCCTTCGTGAAGACCTGCAGCGACGGCGAGATCCGCACACACGTCGGCAGGTTGCTGGGAGAGATCGTCACGGGATGGTCCGGCGCACACGAGAGCTCCGCCGAGTAAAACGCCGAGCAGCCGCCGACGGTGATGTGGAGCTTCTGCGCAGAGAAGATCACGCTCGGCCGCAGCGGCCGCCCACTGTCTGTGCGCTGTGGGACCACGCCATTGCGACGGGAGGGCACACAAGACGGAGCTGCTGACAGAGAGGCGCGGTTGAACCGAGGGCCCACGACGTGGCCCGCGAAGCGCTCCGTCGACACGGCGCTGCTGTCCATGAGAGAGGCTGGTGGCTGCCCAAGGTCAGAAGAGTGTGAGTGACCTTTCACGGCAACAGGCCAAAGATCTCCGCGTTTAGAATCATTCGCCCGTTCACCTGGGATCCATTTACGTCGACCATCATACCCACCAACCTACCTACTTCCAAAGCTCGGCGCGACTCACAGCTCCACAGTGGCCCGCGGCTTGCGTGCGCCGGCGACGAAGAAGTCGGTCTGTCGCCACGCGCAGTCGACGTCTTCAAAGCCCACACGGTGGAGGATCTGCAGCTGCTTGAAGAGCGGCAGTTGGCCGACGTGGTCGCCGAACACAAAGTGGCCACCGGGCTTGAGCAGAGCCAGCACGCCCCGGAAGAGCTGCTCGTACACGGCTTCTTTCGCTGCCTGCGGGTCGACGGCAGCCGTGGCATCTGAAGAAGAAGCCGCGCCGCTGCCATTTGCGCTAGTCGTCGCGTAGTGAGCCGGCTTCTCCGCCAGCACGTGGAGAGCGAGACACGCGACCACGACGTCCACGGGCATGGGCGACGCCGTGGCGAGCGTGGCAGGAGACACGACCGCCGTCGTGAACTGCTCGTCGGCGAAGTGGATGCCACGCGCACGCAGCCGCTGGCGTGCCATGCTCAGGCGTTCCTCGGAGGCGTCCACGAGCGTCACAAAAGCCGTAGGGTAGGCTGCCACGAGCGCGTCAGTGGCGCGGCCGCTGCCTGCCAGCAGATCCAGTACGTGCTTGCCGTCACACGGCGGCAGCGCGGCCACGAGCTCTTCGACCAGCGGCTTAGCCAGCGGCATGCGGCGCTCGAGATGCAGATCGTACCAGCTCGCGTTGCCCCAGAAGCCTCCGCGGCGCTCCAAGTTCCGCGACCAGTTCCACTCCGCAGGGGGCGCTGCAGGGGACGCAGCGGCGACGGGCGGCTCGTCCGTCTTGATCTCGACGTCCAGGTCGTTCACGTCCATCTCAGCCGCGTCGCCAGCACTCGTCTTGCGCTTCTTGGCGCGGACAACCGATGGAGACGCCGCCACAGGCTGCGAAAAACATCGTTTTTTGGTCAGTTTTCATCGTAAAACAGTCGGAACAGCGTGGTTTCAACGCCATGCGTACCTTGCCGTGCTCGCGGAAGGCTTCCAGCTCCGGGCGGTGCTTGGTCTCCATGTGGTAGCGGATGCTTTGGCTGCTTCCCTTCTGGAACACGAGCGCCTTCTGGCACCGGAGACACCAAATGCCGATGGCGTCGTCAGCCGTCCACTGCTTCTTCGTGGGCGGCAGCGCCGCAGACGGCGCGATGAGCTTGGCGAACTGCCAGTACTCTGGCTTGCGCACGTTCGTCTGTTCGAACAGCGGCGGCGGCGGCGCCTCCATCGCCATGTCCATCGCCGACGGCTCCTCCATCTTCAATTCTCTTCCGATGAAGAGCTCCAGACCGTAACATCCACACGTTGATCTGTCGGTTCCTAACAAACATATATAGAAACGCATTTCTGTAGCATGTGCTATTTCTAAAGACGGAATCTCCGAGAGAGAGAGAGAGTGATGGCCTGAAAGGCTCATCATCGGATCGCGCTTGATGCGATTACGAGTTTGCGTGCTTCGGCCGGCAGGATTACGACCCCATTGCGGCTCCTCATTATTAATAGCGGGAGCCTGTGGGCAGAGGAGCACGGTTGGACTTGCTGCAAGCTTGAGACTCTGCTTGAGTCAAGCAGAGACCAGCTTGAAGATACCGTCGCACTGTGACAGCGTGAATAAAGGATTGCCTCATCAGCACGATAGCGTTGGGGAAGCGACGCTGCCCCAACGACGCTGCCGCAGCGTCATGCGTCTCCCGATGGGGTCATCGATGACGCTGGTGATTGGTCATTGTAATCAACCAATCAAACGCTTGATTCCATCACCAGGTCTCTTCTTTCGTCCAATGATATCTCTAGAAATGTTTTTCAGCCAATCAGCGTCTGCTGAGACAAAACAGATCTTCCGTGAGGGGATCTCGTCGCGTGGGCAGCTCAACCCCACAATCGCCTCATTTCCAGCGGCACACACTCGAATCGGCAGCTTTCTCCCTAAGCACCATTTCCTCCAGAACCCGACTAAGCACCATGGCGGCCAAGCTCATCAGCGACACCACGGCCTGGAAGCGTCTCCAGGAGCACGCGCAGGTCATCAAGACCACCACGCACCTGCGCGACCTGCTGCAGGACGAGAAGCGCAACGCCGTGCTTCAGACGGAGCAGCACGGCATCGTGCTCGACTTCTCGCGCCAGAACGCCACCACGCAGACGCTCGACCTGCTCTTTGATCTGGCCGACACGGCGGACCTGAAGAAGAAGATCGCGGCCATCGCCAGCGGCGAGCACGTCAACGCGACGGAGGACCGCGCTGTGATGCACATGGCGCTGCGTGCGCCTGCCAACAAGTCGTTTGTCGTGGACGGCAAGGACGTCGTGCCGGATGTGCACGAGGTGCTGAACGCCATCAAGGCGTTCTCCACGGCGATTCGCTCGGGCAGCAAGGCCGGTTCGACCGGCAAGGTGCTCAAGAACGTCGTGTCCATCGGCATCGGCGGCAGCTACCTCGGCCCAGAGTACGTGTACGAGGCTCTGCGCTCGGAGGCCGTGGCCAAGGCCGCTGCTGCTGGCCGCACGCTGCGCTTCCTGGCCAACGTCGACCCTGTGGACGTGGACCGCGCCACTGCGGGCCTCGATCCTGAGGAGACGCTCGTCATCGTCGTGTCCAAGACCTTCACGACGGCTGAGACCATGCTCAACGCGCGTACGCTGCGCAAGTGGCTGGTCGACGGCCTTGCCAAGAAGGGCGTGAGCGAGAGCGACGCTGTGAGCAAGCACATGATCGCTGCCAGCACGGCCATCCCGCTCGTGCAGAAGTTCGGCATTGACAAGGCCAACATCTTTGGCTTCTGGGACTGGGTCGGCGGCCGCTACTCGGTCACGAGCGCTGTCGGCATCCTGCCACTCGCGCTCCAGTACGGCTTCGACGTCACGGAGAAGTTCCTCGCGGGTGCCCACGACATGGACACGCACTTCCTCGAGGCGCCTCTGCGCAACAACCTGCCTGTGATCATGGGTCTGCTTGGCGTGTGGAACTCGTCGTTCCTTGGCCACAGCTCGCGTGCGCTGCTGCCATACTCGCAGGCGCTTCTGCGTTTCGCTGCCCACATCCAGCAGGTGGACATGGAGAGCAATGGCAAGCGCGTGACCGTGGAGGGCGTGGAGCTGCCGTTCCAGGCCGGCGAGGTCAACTTCGGCGAGCCGGGCACCAACGGCCAGCACAGCTTCTACCAGCTCATCCACCAGGGCCGCGTCGTGCCGTGCGACTTCCTCGGCTTCTGCCAGAGCCAGGCGCCAGTGTTCCTCGAGGGCGAGCCGGTCTCGAACCACGACGAGCTCATGTCCAACTTCTTCGCGCAGCCAGACGCGCTTGCGCGTGGCAAGTCGATCGCCGACCTGGAGGCCGAGGGCGTGCCAGAGCACCTGCGTGCGCACAAGCACTTCCCGGGCAACCGCCCGTCGATCTCGCTGCTCTTCCCAAAGCTCGACGCGTTCACGTGCGGCCAGTTGCTGGCGCTGTACGAGCACCGCACGGTCGTGCAGGGCGCCATTTGGGGCCTCAACAGCTTCGACCAGTGGGGCGTCGAGCTCGGTAAGGTGCTGGCGACGCAGGTGCGCAAGCAGCTCTCGGCCTCGCGCTCCACGAACGCGCCGATCCAGGGCTTCAACAGCTCCACCACGAGCCTCCTGAACAAGTACCTGGCCCACAAGACCGCCTAAGCCGTCGCGATAAGCAGCTCCAGCAGCCTGCGTGCAAGCCACGCCGCTGGTAGGCGAGTCGTCGCTTGAAAGGCGAGTAGTGTTTTCCAATTGCCTAAGACGACGACTTCGTAAACGTACATGTGTCAGAAGATCGGAGGAGTTTGTTGTCCGTTTTTGCTCGGCAAAATAGTTGATCAGTGAGCAACGCTAGTCGTTCTCCAGCAGCTTCCTCTGCTGAAATCGCCCTCGACGGTGTGAGTTCCGGGCGAGCGGGCTGCTAAGCCGACGAGGAAGCCGCCCAGCTCTCGCATTGTCTTCTCGCCGTCGACAACATCCCATGCTTGGACGACGTCGGTTCGTTGTGTGTCATTCACGCGCTCTTGGAATGCGCCGTCCGTTGCATAGCGATCCTTGTACGCGATCTACTGCTGCCATATCTTGCGGCACGCGTCGTCGCCGTAGCGAGCGTCGAGGCGGGTCTTGTCGCTGTGCATGAGTGCTTCAGGGGTTTCGTGATCTGGAGAACGACTGCCATCTCTCGTTCTCCACAGCGATCTCGGGGTGTGTGGCGGCTCCCTCTGCCGCCTGGATGCCTCCAACGTCGCGTCGAAGCCGTCGCATTGACGCGCGCCATTTCCATTCAGCCGTCTCACATGAGTGAGGCCGTGGCTGCTCACCGGCGATCGGATCGTGTGCAGCATTATTGTTCCGAACACACGGACCGATTCCAGTGCGGAACGTGTTCTGACACAAAGGATCCAACTTTTTGGTTCTTGTTCCGAAACGGCCGAGTGATGAGATGGATAGAACCAGATCCATGGAACGGATTCGTCAACGTCCGTTTAGACTCGCCTTGGGTTCACTGCCTCTCTGTCTCATGAACTCACGCGCATCATGATGATGAAGACCCGCACATCCTTCGCGGGCAGCGTCGACGCAGCGCCTCGACCAGCGCGGCGATGCGTGCGCGTCACTCGCGATCTCCATTGGACTCCTGGTTGACGAAGCATCGACCACCGACTTGCGTATGTGGCTGACTTCTCGACACTGCGGTACACTCCACAGAGTCTTGGTTAGCACACACAATGCTGTCTTCCTTGTGCGTCTATCCTTTGAGTGATGGCGAGACTGATCCTCCATACAATGCCTGAGATGAATCTATTCATGCAATATCAGTACTCTGGACTCAGGGTTCTCAATTCCATGTCCCCAACGTCGATGGTGGCTGCTGGACTCACGCGGACCCTGCACCGGTATCCATTCACTCCATTCCAGTGCCAGTAATTCATTCTGGTGTGGAAAAAAGCACCAGAAACAGCCACACGCCCCATGCTCGTTCTCTAGCGAAGCCACGATTCGCGACTTCTCACATGGCTTCGTGGGGGTGACGACTGGCCTCTCGCTTGGAAGCTGTTCGGTCAAGCGCGCACGGCAATACGGGTGGATCTGTAGACCTGATAGACGGAAGACACGCGTCGAGGAGTGCCTCCTTCAGGACAGGACTTCCGTCCAATTCTCCATCAATTCAGTATCGTACTGATACAAGTTAAATAACCATTATCTGCCCAGACTGTGACAAATGCTGTACTAGTACATTCTTGAGCCCTGGGTTCTTCAGTTCTTGAGGTTCCACAGAGTCACTTTACCAGGTGACGCGGCTGCGTCAGCAGCGGCTACCAGCCCCAGCCACCACTCGGTCGGTGGCGTCAGCCACACATTCCGTCACTTTGTTGTCTCGTTATCCGCCAAATCGGTGACGGTTCGCGTGCGAACCGCCCTGGAGCAACTATTCGACTTGAAAAACCCAAGGAAAAACCCAGCTTGGAGCAACTATCCGTCAACTATTCACCGAATTTGCAACTATCCGCGAACTATTCGTCCCTTTTCTACCCATCCAAGAAGGTCCACT
>JAADXN010000195.1:0-36645 GCA_023337875.1 Pythium apleroticum | reverse complement strand
CCCCCCCCCCCCCTCCAGGTGTCCACTGTTTTCTGCTGCCCGTTGGTTGTGATTGACACGAACCCTGAGATCCAGTTGGCTCGTGGCTCGAACATCAGCTGCCGGCCGACAAGAGAGACCTTGAGCTGCATCCATGTGGATGTGGCGGGGGCGCCTGGTGCAGCATGCGACGTGTCTTGCCTCAGGTGACGTCTTTCCCTCTGCTACTGCAGTCGCCCAACCCGTTGCAAGCGACTGGCGACAGACGCACGAGTTTCGACTGCGCGAACAGGCCGCCGACTTGATGCTGCATCATTGCTGAGATTGGGCGAGCCAATCCAACCCACGTCGTCGTTGAAGTTCATACTGAGATGACAGTTCAACACCCTCGGCAAGTTCGCGATCTGCAACGTGTGCCTGGCCACCGCGGCTTCGACGAAATCATACTAGTAACAGAGAACGACGGACCAGCTCGTACAGCGTCACAGTGATGAATCGATTGATGAATAAAGGGTGAACACGACGACACTACTTCTCAGACTCAGCCTACTGCTTCAGCACGGCCTTGATGCCGAAGCCCACCGCCGCGAGGAAGCCCACAAACGCCACGAACTTGGCGAAGCGCAGCTGGCGACGAGAGTACACGTACAGCAGCACGCGCAGCACCCGCTCCGAGCCAGGCGTGTACGGCGCGTACCGCTGCGCCAGGTCCAGCAGACTGTACTTGTACATCACGGCCTTCTTGTGCGAGAACGCGTCGAAGCCGTGCTTGCCGTGGTACGCGCCCATGCCCGACGTGCCCACGCCGCCGAACGGCAGCTCTCCGTTCGTGAGCTGCATGATGGCGTCGTTGACGACCAAGCTGCCCGACGTGGTCTCCGTCACGACCTTCTTCTTGTTGGCAGTGCTCGTGCTGAAGTGGTACAGCGACAGCGGCTTGTCGTGGGCGTTCACGTAGTCAATGGCCCACTGCAGCTGGCCCGCAGGGTAGTAGAAGATCGGCAGCAGCGGACCGAAGATCTCGTCGGCCATCACGGCGCTGCTCGTGAACGCCTGGAGGTCGGTCTTGAAGTTGAACAGCGTCGGCGCGATGTAGTGCTCCGACGCGTCCAGCTCGCCGCCGTACGTGATGCGGGCCTTGTCGGCCACGACCTTGGCAGAGATGCGCTCGTACGAGCGGTCGTTGACGATGCGGCCGAAGCTGTCGCTCTTCTTCGGCTCCTTGCCGTAGAACTGCACCAGCATCTTCTCGATTCCGGCCACGAGCTTGTCGCCCACGCGCTCGTCCACGAGCACGTAGTCCGGACGCACACAAGTCTGGCCGGCGTTCGTGAACGCGCCCCACGCGATGCGGCGCGCCGCCAACGCCAAGTCGGTCGTGTTGTCCACGATCACAGGCGACTTGCCGCCCAGCTCCAGCACGGTCGGCGTGAGGTTCTCAGCCGCCGCACGCGCCACAATCTTACCGAGGAAGCAGCCGCCCGTGGCGAAGATCAGGTCGTACTTCTGACGCAGCATGGCCTTGGTCTCCTCCACGCCGCCGTACACGTAGCGCACGAAGCGGCGGTCGACGTACTTGTCGAACAGCTTGATCAGCACGTTGTTCAGGTAGCGCGTGGTGTCGTCGCCAGGCAGACGCACGACGGCGCAGTTGCCCGCCGCCAGCGCCGAGATGAGCGGGATGATCAGCAGGTTGATCGGGTAGTTCCACGTGCCGATGACACACACGACGCCCAGCGGGTCGCGGTGGATGTATGACAGACCCGGCAGGTTGGCGATGTTGGTACCCACGCGCTCCGGCGCCGCCCAGTCCGCCATGTAGTCGACGGTCTCCTGGATCTCAGCCAGACACAGCGCGATGTCGTACGCCCACGTCTCCGTGGGGTGCTTGTGGAGGTCCTTCCACATCGCGGCCTTCATCTCCTCTTCTCCCTGGATCAGCATCTCGCGCAGCTGCAGCAGCAGCTTGCGGCGCTGGCCCAGGTCGCGCGTGAGGCGCTGGTTGAAGGTCTCGCGCAGCTCGCGCACGTCGCGCTGCGTGTCCTGCTGGGCGACGTCCGGGAACGCGTTGCTGAGCGTGGAACCAGTGCTGAGCGAGCCGTACATCGTGCAGATACGGTAGAAGTAGGAGGAGAGAGGAGGGTCCTGGTGGGTCCTTGAGGGGAAATGGAGGAATGAGCTATCGATGGGATCGATCACCTGAGCCTGACAGTCACGGCATAGCCGCCGCCGCAGTCCTTGAGGCTTCTATGCCGTGATGAGAAGCGTGGGATCCTCGCATGTAAACCGGTCGGACTGCGTGGCGATCGGAAGGTCACTGAACGGTGCGCCTCACCATTCGGCCTGTCGCCATTTGGCTTGCGAGCCGCTGGCGGGTCGAGTGCAGTTGGCCTGTGATTCCGGCGTGAAATGTTGTCATCATCATGGTTGAAGTTATACTGCGAGCAGCTAAATAATGGAATTGGACACGATTGGTGAGTAATCCACTGAGATAATACTATCCGGACGGTTTCGTGCTGGAAAGGCGGCCACTGGAAGCTCACTGACAAACGTGGTTGCGACGTGTTTTGAAGTTGAGTGGATAGACTACCGTGTTCTGAGAGGATAGTTCGAGGGAGGTCGCCGTCTAGATTCTGGAGTGAGCCCCTGGAAGTTTAACCTCAAGTTCAACCTGCGATCCCCGAACCCGAGGACAGAGACCAGCAGCTCCGAGTGGGAAGCGATTTGGTGGTCGCATCTCTCCGGTGTGTGGCGACTGTGGCGACTGATGCCACGCCCCCAACTCATGACGGAGTGAGGAAGCCGGATCGGCGTCATCACCGAGAGCTTCCCAGTGAAGAGCCAAACACAAGACCGGAACGCCGCAGTCGGTACTGTATGATACGCTTTGGGTGCTTCTTCGGACGAAGATGGAGTCTGGTCGGCGTCCAGATGAGAGTCCAGTCAGCTCAGCTCAGCTCAGTCGGTCCAGTATGCTGAGGGTCTAAAATCTCCGGAAATCTCTGGAATTGTCACGGTCTGAGAAGCTCAGTGCAGCCAACTGATAGTCTACTACTAGTAGTATTGAATAAATAGAGTTGGTAGCTACGACGCGCATCTAGGACTTTTGCTGGGCGGCTCGCTTGGTCTGTTGGTAGTGGCTGTTGCAGTAGTTGTCTGTGCGTTCGTACGCCTGCTTCATACAGCCCTTCATGGCGCAGCGCTTGCCGCCGCCGTGTGCCCAGCACAGACCGTTGGAGATGGCGATCTTCTCGCAGTCGTCACTCTTGCACTTGGTGCCACCGCCGTGGGACCAGCAGAAGCCACGCGACTTGGCGCGGTTCACGCAGCCAGTGATCTTGCACTCGAGCGAGCCGCCATGACGCCAGCAGCGTCCATAGTGCTTCGCACGGCTTGAGCATCCTTCCATCGTGCAGCGCTTACCACCCTACGAGACAATCCAAAGTCAATACATGGCGAATGCAGACAACAATCATCAAAGAAAGCACTTACCCCGTGGCGGACGCAGAGTCCGTGGTCGACGACGTACTGCTTGCAGCCTTCAAACTTACACGTTCGGCTGGCAGGACGCGACTTGCCCCTGGACGATTCGGTCGGCGACAACGATCCAGACGACACTGGGCTGGAAACGCTCGCTCGGCCGTAGGAGCCTTCGTCTTCACTGTTAATGGACTCTTCCGCTGGCGAGCAGACCTCCTGCTTCACTTCAGTGCGCTGCCCCGATAGGATGAACCCCAGCGAGGTTTTGGCCAGCGACGGCAGCGGCGATGGAGCGTGGTCATTCGTCATCTGCGACGCACGGATGAGGTCGGCAAACAGCGGCAGAACGACGGCGCGCTCGTGTGTCGTGCTGTAGTCGACAGGCGCCTGCGTGTAGAAGCTCGCACTGACTGTGAGCGGCGAGTGCACCTGTGGCGCAGCGTCCTCATCGGACGCCTGCTTGGCTGGTTGCCTCTGGGAGTCGGCGGCGTACGTGTGGTGGTGGTGTGGCTCGTGCATCTCCATGCTTTGCAGTGGTGTGTCGATACTGTACGTATTCCTGTGTTGGCTTGGTAGATTCGACAATGATGCTTGGGATTGTGGACGCGCCCCCTGGTCTACAGTACCGGTACTTTGGATTCTGGACACAAAGGACTGGCACAAAGCGACGAGAAGAGAAGCGCTGCCTGTGCTGCCTGCTTCTGTGGCGTCGGCGTTTGACTGATCGACACCGTTGTGGGTTGGAGTTGGACGAGCGCGGCGGCGCGTCGACCGGCGGGCGAAGATTGCGAGCACAAGTCAGGTTATCGAATCCTCGACCAGCTGGCTCCCGTCAACGCGAGCCACTGTTGTTCGGCCATCGAAACGCAACGCTCCACTGGTCGCGTCATGGCAGACTCGCCAGGCGTCGATCACTGGGGCGAGTGTGGGGACTTGTGTGGAGTCGGCCGGCAGCGATGACAACATGCACCCATGGGCCATTGCGTCATGACCAGCAGACGGGTTACGTCGTCGACCACCTGACAAATCACAGATGGTACCTGAACCAGGTGAGACGAAGTGCATCGTTCCAAAACAGGGTGCTCGCCTTGTAACTTTTTCCAGGACGGCTCATCCGGCGGGGATGGTGGGACCCTCGGCTGACAGCTTCCGAAATGAGCGAGGAACTTCCTTTGAGGAAGATCGTGCAACTTGAAGCTGGAGGAAGGCTTTTGGCAGGAGCTCGACCTTTTCATTCGAATGGTCCACGTCCAGGAATTGGACGCGACGAGTCTATCTGCCAATGGCAGGCTGCTACGATCCTGTGATTCCGTTAGAACTGCTGACAAACGTACAGCTCAGCTTCGCGAAACATTGCAAGGGAAGGCTCGTGGCTACTCACGCAGTTCCGTCTCGTCGTAGTAAGGTCAACAGTTGATGCGAACGATTGCTCGAGAGTTCGATCATGAAGCCGTGATTCACGGCCCTTGAAGAACCAGAAGTGAAACCCCTTGCACCGAATGTTGTGGGCTACAGCACCACTCCATGAAAGCTGTCAGTCGACTCCAGTGACGCTCCTCCATTACTACGGTGGTCGAGCTTGGTCCGTTCCAGTGAATGATGGAGTCTAACTCATTGGGAGCGCTCTGATTGGTTGATGTTTAGACGGTAGTGGTTTTAATTGGCTAAAATAGGGCCTGATGAAGCAATCCTTCTCCTCCTCCTCTGCCAAGCTGTTGATGCCATCGGCGCTGGCCATATTCAGACCGCCCAGAATTGACAGGACCATCCCATGCGAGCAACCCTCACCTCTTTCTCTCCGGACAAACCGGGGTAGGCACACTGTGTACCTACACACGAGAATCGCACCCCGGGTTGTCTTTTCCTCTTCTCTCCAGCTCTCGTCTAACGGACGCCGCACACACCTGCCTCGCATTCCGCAACTCTCTCTCTCCGCCAGAATCCCAACGCCGCGTGCGCGCCTGCCTGCCTTGCTCGGTCTAACCGCCCGTCCCAGTCTGTTTAGTCCCAGTTCTTCTCACTAAAGTCAGTACTCGTCCCACAGCAAATCGCCATCAATCACTGGATTAGTCTCCATCAATGGCTCCCCCCACAACCGACTCGCCACTCCAGGAGGTCCCCAGCGGCCACCACAACTACATCGCCGTGCTGGAAGACCCGCCGGCCCCGGAAGCTGCCTCTGCGTCCCGCTACCACGTCAGCAGCTCCAGCGTCGACTCCATGTTCGGCGCCACGCTCAGCAACGCGTTCCCCGACGTCGCCAAGCAGGACACGGCGCGCGATGTCCGCGAGTTACGTGAGACTTTCAACGCCGGTCTCACCTTCGACCTGCAGCAGCGCCGCTCGCTGCTGCTGCAGCTGCAGCGCATGATGAAGGAGGGCGAGGCGGAGATCAAGCAGGCGCTGTGGAAGGACCTCCACAAGCACCCGCAGGAGAGCTACGTCACGGAGCTCTCGGTCACGTACGCCGAGATCCAGGAGCACCTGGACTACCTCGAGACCTGGGCCAAGCCGCAGATGGTGGCCACCAACATCGCTAACCTGCCGGGCCTGTCGTACATCCACCGCGACCCGCTGGGCGTCGTATGCATCATCGGCACGTGGAACTACCCGGTGAACCTGCTGATCACGCCGCTGATCTCGGCGCTGGCCGCGGGCAACTGCGCCGTCGTGCGGCTGCCGGGCGACGACAGCACGCGCTACCTGAACAACGTGCTCATCGCGCTGTTTGACAAGTACATGGACAAGCGCTTCGTGCGCTACGTGTACGGCGGCGTGGAGGAGACCAAGACCATGCTCCGCGAGCAATACGACCTGATCTTCGCGACGGGCGGCTGCTTCTTGGGCAAGATCGTGGCGCGTGCGGCCGCCGAGTTCCTCACGCCGACCGTGCTGGAGCTGGGCGGCAAGTCGCCTGGCATCGTGGACAACACGACCGACTTGGCGCTGGCGGCGCGCCGTCTCACGTGGGGCGCGTTCACGAACTCGGGTCAGACGTGTGTGCGTCCGGACTACCTGCTCGTGGACGAGCGTGTCGGTGACAAGCTCGTGGCGGCCATGGAGAAGCAGATCGTGGCGTTCTACGGCGAGGACGCGAAGAAGAGCGACAGCTACGGCCGCATCGTCAACGAGCGCTCGTACCAGCGGCTCGCCGCCAAGCTCAAGGCCGACGCGTCGCGCGTGACGTACGGTGGCCAGACGGACCCGTCGGAGTTCTACATCTCGCCGACGCTGTTCAACTTCAAGACGGACGCCCAGGCGTTCAAGAGCAGCGCCGTGATGGCTGACGAGCTCTTCGGTCCGCTGCTGCCGATCTTCTACTACCCGGCGGGCCAGCTGCAGTGGGCCATTGACTTTGTCAAGAGCCACGACAAGCCGCTGGCGCTGTACCTGTACAGCACGAGCGCGGCCAACAAGAAGAAGGTGGCTCGTGAGACCACGTCGGGCAGCATGGTCATCAACGACTCGATGACGCAGCTCGCGAACGCCCACCTGCCGTTCGGCGGCGTGGGCACGTCGGGCATGGGCGCGTACCACGGAAAGCACGGCTTCGACGCGTTCTCGCACAAGAAGTCGGTGCTGTACAAGTACAGTCTGCTGGACCTGGCGCAGCGGTACGCGCCGTACACGCCCTCGGCCGAGAAGGTCATGCGGCTCGTGCTGTACCCGCTGTCGCGTCTGCAGATGCGCATCGCCAAGGGCCTGCTCTTCGCCATCATCATTGCCGTTATCGCCCTTGTCATCAAGGCCTCGGTCTAGGGTGATATATATCGGAGACCGTCGTCAACGACCATGCATGCATACGAGACGGACTAGCCACGATCGCTCAATTAATAATCTATCAGTGGATGTCTTGCCTGTCTAGCGTTTTGCTCCCATGTCCCATTCATTGTGCGTTCTGACGCTGCTAGGAGTCGCGCATGTACAAGGCGCAGCACACGGCGACGTTGGCGATGGCACAGCCCGTGAACACCACGACGAGGAAGCTGCCCAAGCCCGAGGTCGCTCGCAGCGGGATACCGTTGGCCAACTCCCACACACAGCACAGCAAATCCACGGCGATCTCGATCAGTAATTGCACGACGACAAGCTCCACGCGGCTCTGCGACTTTGCTGGGTGAGTTGGATCGCTGCTATTAGCAGTGCCGTGGCCACTCCACGCGAACTTTGGGTGGTCGCTCAGGCAGTAGTAGATGGACATGGAGCACGCGATAGCGATGTACTCTGAGCACATATCGGCGTGGATCTCGGCCGACGTGAACTGCAGGAGACGCTGTCTCGCTTGTCGGCACCGGTCCGCCTCGGTCTGCGTGGAGGGTGGAGGAATGTGGGAAACGCCAGGAGCTGTGGACGAGCTCACGAGTTTTGTCACGAATGGAGAGGGCGAACGGGCCGAGATTCGCCCACGAGAGGCTGCGGATGAAGCCTGCGGCCTGGAAAGTGAGACCTTGAACCTTTGCGCGCGAAGACCGTCGGCGAGGAGAAGGATCGGCCGGTGCGTTCGTGAGCCCCACACACTGCGATTGATCTCACGCCGCAAGAAGTACACTTTGCTGATCCGCATGAGCGGCTCCATGAACCCAACGATCACGACACCAGTGAGGGACACGTTGGCTTGGACGTTGAGCAGCGCGACGTGGATCTGCGTGTTGATCATCACAGTTGGCACAGCAGCAGCCACGTAAAGCTGCCGCAGGTCAATCTTCTTGCGTTTGAGCACGAAATGGCGAGTGATTTTGAGGATCGTGAAGCGAATCGCCAGTGAAAAGACGCTGAAGAGCAGCAGTTCGTTCTGTGTGCGAGGCTGCAGGAGCGTCGAGAGGTGGATGTACCCAGAGGCCGTGTACACTGCGATCACGAAGCCGAAATCCTTGCGATAGGCCTGGACGATCCGCTTCCATAGCAGCGATCTGTTGACGTACCCGAGTCGGACACCTTCCACGGTCTCCGTTTGGAAGAGTTTGTGTGAGAACACGTCGAGCGTCGCGCTGTAGTAGTTGATCATGAGCCCGCTGACGTAGAAGTGCATTTGGTACGGCATCCACTTGTGGTTCACGGAGGCGCTGGCGTACCCGATAGCGGAGACCACGGCAGCGGAGACCACGAAGTGTGGGCACGTCGCAATGAACAGCCTCACGAACCAAAAGGCGTTGCTCAGTGGTGCGTCCGGACGCCGGATCCATCGGTACTTGGCCAGCGAGGCACTGAAGCCGAGCAGCATGGAGGAATCAATGAAGATGCACACGTAGCACATGGTCGCGGCCATGAACGCCGGCAAACTCTGGTCTTTCGGAGCCTGGCCTTTCCAGAAGAACCCAAGCGTGAAGACGACGTTGACAGCGAACGCGATGCAGCCCGTGATCACTGAATGGCGAAGGATGATGACAATCGTCAGCAGAGAGTCCAAGTAGAGGTGGGGCCGTGCCAGCGCGGCCAGTACAGACGACGGCGGTGCTTGTTGGCGTTTGTTGAGCGAGTGTTGAGGCACATGGCGTGACGGAGAAGGCGATTCCGACGCAAGAGCCGCATTCTCCTGCGGACAATCGGCCATGGCGAGCCACCGAACGGGAAATGATGCACCGGCAGCGGTATTCGAGGATCACAGATTACGCTGGAGATCGAAGACGGTTTCGCGCTATTGTTGGCTTCAACATGACAGCATCACAGCTCTACTGGCTGTTGTCATGCAAGTAGATCGAACAGCAGACTGTGATGTTGCTCACGGCACAGCCCGTGAAGACTACAGCGAGGAACTTGTTAATCCCTTGCGAGGGGCGTAAGGGGAGACCGTGGACGAGCTCCCACACGCAGACCAGGAAGTCCACGGCAATCTCGATCACGAGCTGCAGCACCACGAACTTGACGTGGTGCAAAGTCTTGGCTGACTGGGATTCAGTGGCCAGGCCGCTGCTCGTGTTGCTGTGGCCGCTCCACGCAAACTTGGGGTGGTCTTGCAGGCAGAAGTAGATGGACATGGAACACGCGATGGCGATGTACTCGGAGCACATGTCGGCGTGGATCTCTGCGGCAGTGAACTGCAGCAGGCGTTGGATCCACTGAATGTGGCGAGCTGAAGCCCTGGCAGCGTCGCCACGCACCTCGGCCACGCCATCTCCACTCGAGAGTTGTCTTGATGTCTCTGGCTGCTGGCTTGGCGCGACT
Source organism: Pythium apleroticum (assembly GCA_023337875.1). Taxonomy (NCBI): domain Eukaryota; phylum Oomycota; class Peronosporomycetes; order Pythiales; family Pythiaceae; genus Pythium; species Pythium apleroticum. The sequence goes on along the minus strand of JAADXN010000195.1, from coordinate 27,024 downwards.
AAGTTGATCGCACGTAGGGCATTGGCACTCGGAGCTGAGTGAGGCGTGTCCAGCCGACTGAGAATCTGGCGTCGCACGTTCCAAACTTTGAGCATGCGCATGATCGGCTCGATCACGGCCAAGATCACGACGCCGGCCAGCGAGACGTTGGCCTGGACATTGAGCAACGCCACGCGGATCTGCGTGTTGATGAGAACCGTGGGCACTGTCGCGACGACGTACAGCACACGTATGTGGACTTTCTGGAGCTTGAGGATGAAATGGCGTGTGGCTTTCATGATCACGACTCGGTACGCCATCGACGCGAAGCTGAACACAAAGAGATCCGTCTGTGTGCGGAGCTCAATGCGACTGGAGACGTGGATGTACGCACAGGCGATGAAAATGGCCACCACAAAGCCGAAGTTTTTGCGGTAGGCTCGCATGATTCGTTTCCACAGCGGCTGGCGGTTCAAGTGGCCGATGCGGAGGCCTTCGACAGTCTCCTTTTGGTACACGTTGCGAGCCGTGACGTCGAGTGCTGCCGTGAAGTAGTTTGTGACGAACCCGCTCAGGTAGAAATGCAACTGGAAGGGCTGGAGGCTGGGCTTGAGCCGCGCACACGCATAGCCGAGGCCCACGTTGAGACCAACGACGGCCACGAAGTGAGGCAGGCTCTTGTAAAGAAGCAGAACGAAGCAGGTGACGCCCGACAGTGGAGCGTCGGGCTGCTTGATCCATCGGTACTTGGTCAGAGGCGCGCAGAAGCCGAGGACCATTGACAGGGACATGAATATCGTCACGTAGCCCGAGGTCGTGGCCACAAACTCACCGTAACTCTGGTCCTTTGGCGACTGGCCTCCCCAGAAGAAGCCTTGGGCGAAGACGAGGTTCACCGCAAAGGCCACGAGTCCGCTCACAGTAGACTGACGCAGAGTCGTCATGATCGTCATGGAGGCTTCCATGTGTACACGTCGGTCTGCCAGAGAGCGCCACATCTGCATGGCCGATGGAAGTGATACGGGCGGCCCAGGTTCATGGTGAGAAGGCGAAGGCGCCCACGACGAAGAGGCCGATGGAGAGGAAGACGCCACGCGGGGACTGGCGGTGACCATCGCCCTTGATCCTGCGGCATGAGGTGAGCAAATGACGAAAGTGACCACTCTCCGAATGCTATTGTTGGCAGCCAAGTCCTCCCCAGTGTCACCGTCGTCGGTGCCAACGAAGGCTCGGAATGACGCGGATGGGGTCGTCCGGAGAGACGCGTCCGAGGCTCGTGCTCGCGTCGCTCGTGCCCGTCAAGACCCGGAACGATCCGCTGGATCACGCCGCACTGCCTCAGGTGAGCTGGGCTCTTGCTCCGTAACTGAGACCTTGCGCTGACCATACTGAGGTTGTGTGGTGATGGCCAGACTGACTTTGGTCTCAGCAGTGCATTGCAGCCAACTGCGAAGTCCCACGCAGACAACCGCGTTGGCAATCAGCATGAGGAAGCTGTGGTCGAACTGGAGCAGAAGCTGGTGGATGTGAGGAGGCAGTGGACGCGCCAGCAAGAGCGCTGCTTCGACTTCCAGATTGAATCCAGTCGACGAAGCCACACACCGCCACAGCTTCCAGAGATCAGCGCCAGGCAGCCACTCCTTCAATCGAGGCTGCAAGCCATCGAAGAGCTCATCCGAAGTGCAGGCGAGCAGCTCACGCAGGCCTCGGAGCCTGCGAGACTCGCCGCCATCCAGCAGCTCTATTCACGGGCAGCAGCCCACTTAGCGGAGACCGTGAGGGTGTTGCAAGACCGAAGATAGAGGGAATGAACTGGCACTACTAGTAGCATCATTTGCACAGGGTACGATTGCATTGATTGTCAACAAACAACCCCAGAGGGACGGCGACGTGGTGTGGAGGGGGGGTTTACCAGCCCGCCTGGTCGATCTCCTTGAGCAGCGACTGGATGAGCGCGACGCCGAAGCCCGTGGCGCGCTCGTCGTCGTCCGTCTTGACCGGGTACGCCATGTCGATGTGGAGCCACTTGCCCTGGGTCTCGTAGTCGCCCAAGTGGTTGCCGATAAACTGGCCAGCGCACGAAACCTGCGCATTCGTGCGGTTCTTGACCGAGTTCTTCATGTCCGCGACGGCCGACTTGTACTCGGCACGGAAGAACTCGGGCGCGTACGGCACCGGGTGCACGAGATCGCCCGAGAGCTTGCCGGCCTTGATGGCCAGACGCTCGAGGTCGTCGTCGTTCGAGTAGATGGCGGCGTGCTTGAGGCCCGTGGCGATACCCTGCGCGCCCGTGAGCGTGGCCATGTCGATGAGAACCTTCGGGTTCAAGTGCTTAACGGCATACGCGACGCCATCGGCGAGCACGAGGCGACCCTCGGCGTCCGTGTTGTTGATCTCGACGGTCTTGCCCGAGTAGAACGTGTGCACGTCGTCGGGGCGCGTGGCGTCCGGACCCACCGAGTTCTCGGCGATACACAGCAGCACGTGCAGCGGCGTCTTGTCCGTCGTGTTTTTGGCCAACACAGCGGCCTGGAACGCACCGAGCAGGCCAGCGGCGCCGCCCATGTCACGCTTCATGCCGACCATGAAGCCGCCCGTCTTGATGGACAGACCGCCCGTGTCGTACACGATGCCCTTGCCCACGAGCGCCACGCCCTTGGTGGTCTCCGACGTGCCAGGCGGGTAGTGGCTCAGCACGACGAGCGCTGGCTGGTGCACGGCGGCCTTGCCGACGCCGTAGATGCCGCCGAGGCCGCGCTCCTGGAGCTGCTTGCCCTGGATCACCGTGGCCTTGGAGTTGGTGTGCTTGGCCACACGCAGCGCCTCGGCGATGAACGTGTCCGAGTGCAGCTCGTTTGGCGGCGCGTCCGTGAGGCGCGTGGCCAACTGGATGGCATCGGCCGTGTGCTGGATCAGCGCCAGGTCCTTCTCTCCGATCGCGTGCTCGTACACGACCGCCAGGTTGTCTCCGGCCACGGAAACCTCCGTCTCCACGTTCTCCGGCAGCAGTCCGCTCGACTTCTTGCCCTTGTGGACGTAGTGGTGGCTCGAGCGCGCCACAGCGGCGCCGGCCGCGAACCACGTGGCCTCGTGGTTGGGCAGCGCCAACACGACCAGCGCGACCTCGTCATTCGCGGCGTCGCTGTCGTCGCCAGCGGCCTTCTTGCTCAGCAGCGCGCGGTTGTTCTTCACAAACGCGTGGATGGCGTGCGGACGCGCAGGCGCGTTGCCGCGCGACACGAGCGTCGGCAGCGCGAAAACCGTCACGTGGAACGCGTCCGCCGAGCCGTCGCGCAGCAGCAGCACCTGCGACGACGCGCCGCTGTCGGCCGACGGGCTCAGCGTCGCCACGGCGTGCGCCAGCAGCAGCGCGTTGGCCTCGCCGGCGCGAAAGACCACGGACGCGCCGGTCGTGGCGCTGGCCTTGGAGATTGTCTTGTGGACGAACGACGCCGCATCGGCCGCCGAGATCTGCTCCGTGAGCGACTCGACGGTGCCCACGACGAGCACGCGGTTCACGCGCTGGGCCACGGCCTCAGCGCTGGCGTTGTAGTTGACCATATTGGATGGAGAGAGGCGGGCTGGAGCTTCTTGGTCCAAGAGCTCAAGTTGGCGAATGGGTTTTGTTGGAGTTGTTGGATTTCGTTGGCGAAAGCACCAACAAAACAGGAGGAGGGATGATGTGGACGTCAAAATGTTTGGACTGGGATAGGCGACGTCGGATTTGTTGGATCTTCCAAGTCGTTGAGGCCCCTCAGACTCTGCAGACGAAGGAAATGTGGTGTGGGCCACGTAGAGAGATCCATGTCAGGGGTTCACGTCATCCAGCGGATGCCACATCAACCAGGTGAGTTAGACGCCGAGCCATTACAATAGAGATGCTAAAGGATAGGCTGGGTGGGTGCATTCACACGCAGACGCGGTGCCATCAGCTTTGCTGACGCTGAGAAGAGTAGCGCTTGAAGCCGAGAGGAAATCATCGGTGTGGTGGCCTTGATGGCGGACCTTCAACGTCGGCCGACGGCGAGTTGGTGGATCCGCAGAATGGGAAGCTGCTGTCCATCACCCTAAAACACAGTGCAGCGATATGATTGGTGGATTGCACAGCTGATCCACAATCATGGATTGCTCTGATTGGATGACGGAGCGGTGTCATCATCTGATTGGCTACTGATGGCGAGCTCGTCGACAACTTCGTTGACACACCACTTGCAGCTGGGTCCCATCCCCTTTTCATCCAATCACTGCCATGCGCACCTGAATTTCAACCAATGAAAATGAAACTTATCTCAAATCTATTCCAATCAACTTACGCGGCAATGAATAGTCCTATCTAATGCCCCCAGCGGGGGTACAAATTCCCAGGAGGTCGTTTGTACCCATCTTGAGGAAACCACCCAGCTCATCCAACATGAAAATGGCGAGGAGACTTGGCCGTCGAACGAGGACGCTTACAGCTCCTCCTTCTCGGCGGCGACCGGCTCGGCGGCCTCCTCCGTCTCCTCCTCGGCGAACTCGTCCACCTCCTCCGTGGTCTCGGTCTCGGCGTCGCTCGTGGCAGGCGTCTCGGCCAGCACCTGGTCGACCTCCGACTCCTTCTCCTTCGGCACGACGTTGGCCGTGTACAGGCCCGTGAACTGCGGGAACTTGATGGATGAAGGGTAGTCGCCGCCGAAGTGCACGGTCAGCTTGGTGGCTTCCTGCGGGCCGGCCGGGCCGAACTCCTTCGGAGTAGCGACGCCAATCGACACGCGGATCTGGTGGTTGCGCTTGACCACGTACGAGATCGGCTGGAACTTGAGTACGGCCTCGTAGACCTTGCCCGGCACGATCTCGCGCGAGTCCTTCTTGAGGAACGAGTGCACCGACGAGTCCGGACGGATGGTCTTGTGGATCGGGTTCAGCAGCGCCTCCGTGATGTACGTCACGCCGCGGCGCTTGTTCTCGTTCTTGAACGGGAGCGAGTAATCGACATCTTCCAGGTACGCCACGAGGTTCACGGCCGGCCTGTCCACCGAGAAGAACACGCGCAGCTCCACCTCGCCCGTGATCTCCGTGAGCGAGATCTCCGGCGTGAGGAACGTCAGGTACTGGTCGGCCATCGGCGCGCGGTCGTGGTAGTAGTACGGGCGGTTGCCGAACAAGTGGTTGATCATATCCCAGCGCGAGAGCACGTCGTACTGCGGGTTGAAGGTCACGTTCATCGTGGCCTCGCCCTCGGGCGCGTTCACCTCCTCCAGCGTGTTGTTCAGGCCCAGGTAGTACGTCTGCTCGCTGATGTACTCTGGCGGCCACGTGAGACTGGTCTTCCAGCGGTTGTGGACGACCGAGAAGTAGTGGATCGGCTCCTCCTGGTCCAGCGGCGCGATCTTTCGGCGGTTCGGGTAGAGCTGGTAGTCGAAGAAGCGCGAGATCTCGTCCAAGTGCCAGAAGCACTTCTGCTTCGACTGCGCGAACGGGTCCGTGTTGTCCACGCCGGCGTGGCTCCACGGGCCGAGCGTGAGGCGGTGGTGGCGAGGGTCCGTGATGGTTCCCTCCGGAAGCGGAGGCAGCAGCGACGCCGTGTCGGCGTCCAGCGTGTTGGTCAGGTACTGGAAGAGCAGGATCGACGAGCGAGCCACGCCCATGTCGTAGTAGCCGCCGAACGAGTGGATCGCGACGCCCGAGGACGCGATCTTGCCCAGAAGACGGATCGCGTCCAGCTCGTTGAAGGTCACGCCGACGTTCTTGAGCTTGTGGTCACGGAAGCGCAGCTCCTCGACCTCCTCGATCAGGTCCGGGTTGCTCGAGTGCTGGGCGATGTAGCTCTGGAATTTGGCCTCGTCGTCGTCGACGCGGTACACGTTGCCGCCAAAGTGCTTCATCATGATGCGCGCCTTGAGCGATGGGATGTTGCGCCAGCGGATCTGACGGTCCGTGTCGTGGGTGAACGACGAGTAGTCCTTGAGCGCCTTCTCGTTGTGCACGCCACCTGGGAAGAACGCGCCGTTGAAGATGTCCACTGGGGCACCGTTGAGCGAGATGGCCTTGAGCGCTGGGTGCGCACTGGCCGCGAGCACGAGCGCACCGACGCCGTCAAAGCCGTGGCCAAAGGCCGCGACCTTGCCGTTCGACCATGGCTGCTTGGTGATCCACTCGATGATGTCGAAGCCATCGTCGATCTCCTTGTCCGAGAAGTCGTGGACCTTCTTGCCAGCCGACGCACCCGTGCCACGCACGTCGACGCTCACCCAGGCGTAGCCGCTCGAGATGAAGCGCTGCGTGTACGCGTTCGTGCGCGGCGCCGTGAACTTCTTGTCGTACGACGTGAACACGTTGAACGGGAAGTCCAACTGGTAGCCACGGCCGTGGCGCGTGTAGTACACGATGGTTGGGATCTTGTCCTCACGCTTCCAGATGTACTCTGGCACGAAAGTGTCGACGGCGAGCTCGACGCCGTCGCGCACGGCGACGTACTGGGTCTCGTGGTGCGTGTCCTTCGGGTCGAAGTAGCGCAGCGACTGGTAGCGCTGGCCGATCCACGAGTTGTCGTTGATGTTCACGCCGCAGGCGACGTAGTCCTCCTGGCCGGAGAACCACTTGGCAAACGACGTCGCGAGCGTGAGCGACACCATCGAGAAGATGGCGCTCTTGACGTACGCGCCGGCATTGGTCTTTGGCGCGGCGGGCGCCGCAGCAGCGTCAGCTGCCATGGTGGCTTGGGGAAGAGAGAGTGGGGGCTTCCGCTTGTCTTGGGAGAGTCACGTGCAGAGTCCGAAAGATCCAAGAAAGGCTGCAGAGACGCAGGATCTTTTCGAGGAGGTCGGGGAGTTCTGGACGCGAGGCTTCGAGTTGCGGACTGATGAAAACGCTGCGGCGCGGCCCAGGAGGGAACCCTTTGGCCCGCGGAGGGGAGGAAGCCACAGCAATGTGACTTGGGAGGGTGGAGCTGCTGGCTGGGCCAGGCGACGTCGACGATTACACTTCCAGTGTGTCAACCGAAGGGATCAGTAATCATTCGTAGAGGTTTTGGAGACTGTGATTCACAGTGTGAAGTAGCGTTAGTGTCGAGTTTGTTCGGAGACATATAAACTGTAAGAGGTTGCTGGCAGATCAGAGGTCGGGCCCCCAAGTGTGCAACGCGTTCCGTTTCGTTTGCTTTCCCTGCACGTGCCAGGTGGCGGCGCAGATTGGAACCTTCACTGGGCAGCACCGGGCCACCGGGCAATCTCCATTTGTTGGGACCCATCCCACTCCTCTCACACGAGCAGCTCCATCGTGTTCCTTGGAACGCGGCCCGCTGACAGCGAGTGTCTTCGTGTGAACTCCCCGTTTGTCGGGCTGTTTCCCTAGGGCTTCCAGGCATTGGCGTGACTACAAGTATCGACATTGCCCACCGAGAGCACTGCACTGCACATTGTCCAGACGACTTGCGATCAGCCTTGATATGAGACTGCCAACTGGCCAATTGCTGACGCGAACGTCGTCGACACACCACGTGGCTTGGTGCCATAGCGTGTTCAGCCGTGGCTTGATGTGTGGGGGAGTCGAGTCTGGCATTGTGGGTGAAAGTCTCATGTTCCACAAATGACTTGGCTACTGTAGATACAGTACTGCTCGTCCACAGCGGGCGAGTGACTTGCGATCAGAATCGTTGATTCGCTTCGGCCACAGTCGCAGCCATCGCGGAAGACTCAAAAGAGCGCGTGTCAAACGCGACGATCCCAGCCGTTGCATACAAATGCCAAGTGATTTTGACGTGCAGATCAGCGAGAGGGAGAGAGAGAGAGAGAGAGAGAGACTCACCACTTTGCGGCCGAACTGCCGGCAGCTGCGACTGGATGCGAGGTCCACTCCTCCCATCGCATTCCCATCTCCATTGACTCGAGTCCATTCTGGGTCACAGTCGCCGAGGACGTGCAGCACCGAGCCGTTGACGTCATGACAGGAAGGTGGCGTCGCGGTTCCAAACGCACACGGTTCGTTAATCAGAGAAACCGGTAGATACCGGTTTCTGAAGTAGCGCGAACTGGCGAAGTGTAGCCATGTGATCCGACCATGAAGAGCTACTGTACTCCCTCTGCCCAGCAGAGCAGCGACTTCAAGGAAGGGTTCGTTTTCGAGGGCTGCTAATAGCAGTGTTCGCCTCGTAGGGATAGCAGTGCTATCCCTACGAGGCGAACACTGTTCAATGCGACCAGTACTAGTACACTGCTCACAAGAGGCACTGCGTACTGCACTCAAAGAGCGCATGGCATGGGGCAAAGGGGTCATCCCCGTCCGTGTATTGAATTCGACACGCTTACGCCGACTTCTTGGCGGTCTTTGGCTTGGTCGCGAGCGAGATCACGGCCTTGATGAGCAGCGCCGAGTACGCGACAGCGATGAGCGCGGCGACCTTGAACTGCTTGTCGGCGCCGAGCGTCTTCTCCGCCCACTGGCCGCTGTACAGACCGTAGACCGCAGCCACACCTGTGCAAACAACAAACAACCAATCAGCTCCCAGTCGGCAAAAGTCCATCATGAGGCACTTGGTAGAAGCGTACCGCAGCCAATGAAGCCGAGCACACCGCCGACGCGGTGGCCAGGGTTCTTCCACTGCCAGTCAGCCTTGGCGCCGAGGAACGTCGTCGCCGTACCCTAGAAACCCACCACTCCATGTCAGAAACCACACCATCTAGCAAGCGTGAGACGGCAGGCAGTACGTACGCCAAGCAGGTTGAGCGACCAAAGCGTGGCGAAGCCAGCAGCGACCCACGAGTGCGTGGACGTGAAGTGCTCCTTGCCCATCTTCTCCTTGTTGAGGTACACGGCGGCACCGCCAGCGCCCATGACAAAGAACGCGAGCGTCTGCAGGATCCAGTGCGCCTTCACAAGCTGCAGGCTACAGAGACACCATTGATCCCGTCAGCTTCCTAGTCTGCCAAATGTCACTCAAGCGCCGTGTGGGGCTACATACCGGGTCTTGAAGTCAGTGGTGGACTTGCGCTGGATCATGAGGTAGATCGCACTGCATGGCAACCACCAAACGAGTCAGTCATGCGCTCCCTCCAAGCCATCGATAGTACATGTGAAAGACGCACGTTGGCGAGAGGATGAGGTGGGCGACGGCATTCGCGGCAGGGTGCACGGCGAAGAGGCTCGGCGCCGCCACGGCGTTGGACAGGATCACGAGCGCCGGCGTGAGGAAGAGCGTGGTGAGCACGAAGAGCTCGAGCTTGTTGGCCATGGTGACGACTGGAGATGGATGCGAGGACGGTTGCTGCTCGTGCTGCGGCGCGAGTTTCGATTCTGGCGGTCCAAGAACCGCTCGCAAAGACAGGATCCGTTGGTGGATCGCACGCGGCACGCAACATGATGAGCAACTAAAACGCCATTTCGCGTGGTCCACACTAAGTTAGCCACAAGGTAGTATACATTATTACAGTTATTTTTGATAGACAAACACCACGATTCACTGTTGTTGAATTGAGACTTATGATGTTGTGGAGGTTTTAGCCAGTGATTGTCACCGGAAGTGGGGGCCGTGATGTCATCTGCGTGGAGCCCTGTGATGACTGGGGTGAGGGACAGCCCCGCCTGTCGAGAAATGCTTACGCCAAGCCCACCGTGTCGCCATCGTGAGCTGGCCACTGAGCTCCCAAACTGTTTATTAGAACGCCTTGCCGTTGGTTCCTCGCTTCGGCCCGGGTTTCACGAGCCCCTTGCCCAGTAAAACGACGTGAGCGAGGCCGACGATGACCGCGAGGTGCATCTGGCGGTCGATGCCGAGATGCGAGTTGCCCCATGAGCCTGAGTAGAGGCCAAGGACCATGGTCGCGGCTGATTGATGTTGGAAGAATGGCAGTGAGTGATGTTGAGCGGGATCCAGGGATCAAACAGATGAACGTACCGGAGCCAATGTACACGAGCGTGCCGACTAGGATGTGGGTTTCATCCTTCCACTGCCAGTTTGTCGGGGTCTTCTCGTACGTGAGCAGCAGTCCCTGCAGGGCAAAAGAAAGGAGTCTTCAAACGTGCCGTTTGGCGCATAATGAAAGTCTCTTCCGTACCTGAAGGATGTTGAGCAGGAAGAAGCTGCTCGTAGTGAGCGCTGCCCACGAGTGCACGCTTCGGAAATGCGGTTTGCCGTTCACTCGCTTCGTTTGAAACGCAACTGCGCCTGCGACGCTCATCAACACACCAGCAACCACATGGAGAGCGAGGTGCAGCTTGGTCAGGAGCACGCTGCAGCATCAGTCAGTCAACGCACAATGTCAGCATCAACTAAGGCTCAGCAACACCACAGCTCCTTGCGCTCACCGAGTCTGGTACTTGGATGTGTGCTTGCGCTCGAACATACAGAACAACGCGCTGTCCAAAGCGAGCAGTGTTTAGCATCAGAACAACGTGTTGAACGTCGACGAAGAGCTGATTCTCACGCTGGCATGCAGAGCAAAGCGGCGACCGCGTTCATGGCTGGATGCAGCGCGAAGAGCGACGGATCACGCACGCATTCCCACACGATCGCGCCGCACGGGTAGCCGAAGAGCGCCGCGAATACGATCACCTCACGCATGTTCACCATTCTCGCGAGATGACTGATGAGTCCGTCCGAGTTTGACGATGCGCCAAGGGAAGCTGATGTGAAATGGGACGCGTGGGGTGGTCCACACCAGAAAGCCCGCTCACATGGCTACACTTTCTGGGAAGGGATCCGTTGGCCGAATTTCTGAGAAAACCACGCAGAGAGAGGAGCCGTCCGTCACTCTTTCATCCCGTTGGGCCCGGGTCATCGATACGTAGCGAGAAGCTTAGTTTGCTACTCAACGGTGGGCCGGCAGGGTCAATTGAGGATCAAAAAAGAAAGAGAGAGATGGAGCGACTGGTTGGTCCGAACCATGCCGAATGGGCGTCGAAACTGAAGGGTGAGCTGGAGAAGCGAGGTCTGTGGGAAGTCGTCGAGCCAGAGAACAATGCCGCAACCGACAAGTCCACCAAGCTCACGCTGACGGAGAGGCAGCAGCTCGAGCGTGCCAACCGCACGATCATCGAGACACTCGAGCCGCATGTGATGCGCGATGTGTTGCTGAGCGCGCCGCCGTCCAATCTGTGGAAGGTGCTGCAGGAACGATATCATGCCAAGCCGTTCGGCAGCGTCATGGACAAGGCGTTTGAGTGGCTGGATTTCAGGCTCGAGGACGACCACACGGCTATGGCCGACCACGTGATGCGCATGGAACGCCAAGTGCACACGCTGGAAATGATGGTCATGTCGATACCTGAAGACGTGCAGGTCATGCAGCTCCTGCGTTCGCTGCAAGGGAGCAGTCGATATGCCAGCGTTCTCAGAGACATGCGGCGTCTGTCGTCCGCTCCGAGCAAGGCGTTTGTCATCGAGAAGCTGATGAGCGCGACGATCCCAATCAGCGTTGAGGATCGCACGGCATCAACGGAGCCGCCGAACTTGGAAGCTTCTTCACCCGTTCGAAGCGCTGCTGGATCCAGTGGTGTGCCCTCATCGTCGTGGAGCTGGCAAACGACCAAGCCTGTGAGTCCAAGCTTCAGCTCCTCCGAAGAGTTCAGCAGCGGCATGATGAGCGCGTTTGCGCGGGCGATGCACATGGCGTCCGCCGATTCGTTTGAGCAGGTGCGACCAGCACTCAGCCCCAAGAGCCTGGGTGCTGAAGAGCCAGAGACCAAAGCCGAGCCGTCCCATTGCAGCTGTAGCTGCAGCCGCCGGCAGCTCAAGCCCTAGGCGACAGTCGAGGCAGGTCGGTTTTGGAGGAGCGTTCGTAAAACTGCAATGCGAGGGGATCTGTTAACCCATGTTCGATTGGTGAGTGATGGTCAACATTATTGCCTTCTTTGTCGATGTTTAAATCATGTGGTCATTGGGTTTTTGTAAGGTGTTCGAAACGAATAATGTTTCAAACAAATGGTTAACCTGTTGGAACCGTGTGTGGGTCAATAAACCCTGCCTGAACGGAGGCTGCAATTGGCGAGGAAGCGGCGTGGTGGCGGCTTCGGCGAAGCGCATTGCGGCTCTTGCGACGTGGCTACGAGCTCCATCCACCGCACAGACGTCTGCTTCGCGTCTCTTTACCCCTCTCTCCTCGAAAAAGTGATCGAATCCGTCGAAAATGGCGCGTCGTAGCCCATCTTCTCGTCGCGGAAATGCATCTGAAAATGCGAATGGGACGCCCAAGCCCGCTAATGCGCAAGCCAAAAAGGCCGGAGGAAGCAAGAGAGGCGCGTGGTCCGATCCTACGCCTGCGCAGATCGAACAGAGCATCCGAGAGAGCCGTCTGCCGCTGGAAATCGCGCTCGAGATCGACTTGGACGGCCACCCGGACGGCAACACCAAGCCGCGCTTGCCCCTGGTGGAGTGTGGAGTGAACTCGTGGCAGGAATTAGTGGAGGTACAGCGTATTATCGACAGTGCGCGTCGCCCTGTGCGTAGAGGCCGCGATGGCCTCGAAGAGGAAGACGTGCTCGAGGGAATGGTGTTCGGCTCGTCGTCCCAGGAGCTCCAGCTGTCCACGGGCGCCGTCAACAGCGTCCACAGATTCGCGAGGGCGTTGCAGGCGCGCACTCAGAGCCTTGGGCTTAGCTCCCGCACGCTTCTAGGCGATCGTGTGCTCGTTCGGCTGCCTGCGATGTCAGCAAAGCCGAACTCCAAGCAGCTCCTGCAGTGGAACAACATCGTCGCGACTCCGCTGGTGCCCGCGCAAGACCAGCCCACCACGAGTATCCAGCGTGTCGGACTTCCGCAAGTCAGGCCTTCAACTGTGGCTGTGGATCCACTTGAGGGTCTACGCCACCCGCAGCTCGTGGCATTTGTGGACGAGCTGATCGCAGCCCACGCGAGCACCGGCCGAGCTCAAGTCGTGGTCCTGCGAGGCATCCCCGGGAGCGGCAAAAGCACTCTCGGGCGAGAAGTCCTGGCGATCTGTGAGGCGCGTGGCGTCCGCAGCGTCGTATGCTCGGCGGATTTCTACTTCGAAACGCCACGCGGGTACGAGTTCGATGTCAAGGCCATCTCCAAGGCCCACGAGTCGTGCCAGCAGACGTTCCGCGACGGTCTCCACGACTCAAGAAACGCGGTTGTCGTCGTCGACAACACGAACACCACTCGCTGGGAGTACGATGGATATGAGAAGGCAGCGGTCGCGGCGCAGACGGGCTTCCACATCCTCGAAATGCGTTGTGCGGATGTGCTGACGTGTATTCGCATGGGGCAGCGCAACTCGCACGGCGTCGGCGTGATCAAGGTCATGGCGATGTACATGCGATGGGAGCCTGACGATCGTGCGCGAGTGTTCGTTCCCAGTTTCCAGGATGCCTTGGTGAGCTCGAACCCCGTGACACGAAACCCAGTCAACAACTACGTCGCCTACGTCGGACTGTTCCTCGACGCCACGGCTCGAGCCAAGCTCCTGGAGCGGGTCACACCTCGCCACAGCAATGTCATCGCCGAACATATCACGCTGTTCTTTCGTCCGACAACGCAGTACATTCGCCAAGCGCCGATCGGGAAGAAGTACAAGATTCGAGTCATTCAGGTCGTGGAAGATGATCGAGGCCAGGCAGTGGAGGTATTGCTGGACGACGGTCTGCATCTCCGGGGCACGAACAAGGTCAACCACATCACAGTGTCCACTGCACAAGGCATCAGTGCCTTCTATTCCAACGAGTTGCTCGAAGATCCGCAAGCCAAGTGCGTCCAGGTCGACGATTTAGAGTTGGAAGTGACGCTTGGCGTCGCCATGATGGCGCAGAATCGCAAGATCGTCACGCTGTCGTCACCATTCGAAGGCCAATTTACTGTGTCACCACGCTCCGACGCGACCGACGATGACTTCGCTACGCCGTCATCGTCCCTCGTCGTGCTAGAAGTGGCGGCATCGGACCTCGCAGGCTATGATCGGCCTGGAAAGGGTGCACTGGCACTGTCTGCCCAAAGGAATGATCTGATGAAGCACAGTTTTGGCCCACACAACTCTACGCACCGAGTCCTCGCAGTCAATAAGACCACGTCGAGCAACGCGAACACGATCGACCAGCTTGCAGCTTTGCTGAAGGACGACCTCCTGGCTGTAAGTGTTGACTCGGTCTGCTTTGTCGAACCTGTCCAGACTTTGGCGTCGGTCTTGGTTGATGGTGGACACTTGAGCAGTTCCATCAAGCGAGTTATTGTGCTGCGTACGAGCAACTCTGGCGAGCAAGACGACAATTTGGGGGATTTTACGGTGCCACTGACCATCAAGCGAGTTCCAGGATTCGGCAGCGCGAGCAGCTACAGTGCGATCACTCGCCTATCTCCCGACTGCTACGCCACTTTCACGAAAGCGTTGGATGCAGCAACTGCGTCGACGACGGAGGAGGCATGCTACGTCACCCACCAGGTAACTGTCACGGCCGAATTGGCGCTGGCAGCTTGTGGCTCTGGGGACATGAAGGTGAGACGAGTTGATTCGACTCTGTGGACGCGACCGGCAAACATCGTTGATATCGCCTCGGTTGGGAACGTTGAGGTCGTTGACCACGGCAAGCTAGTGCGTGCGCTGAAGAAGCTTGGGGTGAGAGATATCGTGTATGAGGAAACTCAAGCCACTGGCGATGAGAAGACGGCGAAGTTATACTTCCAGCTGCCGACAATGAGCTCGTCCGCTCCCGTTATCCGTTGGAACCTCGCAAGTTCTGCTGCCAGCTGCGTTGATTTCGTTGCGTCTCTCCAGAAGACGATCCGGGACTCGCTCTCACTCGAGGATCAAGAGGCGTTTTGCCGAGTCGCGTGCTTCATTGGATCCATCGTGCGAACACGTCTCACGAACGTCGCTCTTCCTGCTGCGACGACCCAGCTTCTGTGTGAGACCGCAATTCTGAGCTTTTTCGAGCACCACCCGTCCTCATCGACTGAACAAGAGGGCGACACCAGCCAGGCATTCGACCACCGATTCCTCTGGGCCAAGATTGTCGAGTGTCTTCGATGGTTGTCGTCGTGGCAAACCGACCAGTGGATTCGTGTGGCCGAGGGAGTCGAAGCAGCTGACGAGCTGCCTCTTGCGACGACTGCGGCGCTGGGTGAGCTGGTCCGAGCGGTGATCCAGGCGAGTAGCGTGGATGCGGAGACCCTGAATGCCGTGGATTCGAGTGAGCCGCGATGGTTGGAGATGATCGAGGCTCTTCTTGGAGGTGAGACTTCGTCGGAACGATTGCCGCTGCCTGTCGTGCACAAGACTATCCTCCTCAAAAGAGACCAGTCTTCGATGCGTTCGACTCTCAAGGACTGCGATCGCGCCGTGGTCCTTTCTCAGCGACCGGAAATCAACCCAAACAACGAGATGTTCGTTGCGGTGCCGTCTGGCCTCGTGCCTCGCCACATCCGTGTTTCCGCTTCCTCAGAGGAGCTCATCGATCGTGTCACGCGTGCTCTGCAGTAAAATTGAGCGAGCAGTTCTTGTGGTAACAGCGCGAAATGGTAACGTTATGCAAACCACTGGAGGTTTCATTTGTTCTGTATCCTACAGGGAAACGTGAACGACAGATCAAGGAAGCTGCTCAATCTGGCGTGGGTGGTGGTTCTCCACGAAGATCTTGTACACGTAGCCGCCGAAGATGCCGCCGACGCACGGCGCGACGATCGGGATCCAGAAGTACGAGTTGCTGAGCGTGAAGACCTTGGAGCCCCAGCCGCACGCCGCCGTGGCAAGGCGAGGACCAAAGTCACGAGCAGGGTTCAGCGCGTAGCCCGAGTTGGAGCCGAACGACATGCCGAGGCCCCAGATGAGAAGCATGAGGTGGACCGGAGCGGCGTGAGGGGCCACTGGCTGGTTCTGCTGGTCACCGAACATGAAGATGCAGGCAAGAAGGACCGCCGTCGCGAAGAACTCGGTGAAGAAAGCCGTCGCGTTTGGGATGTGGGCGGCTGGGTACGTGGCGAAGTTGCCCTGCGCGGTGTTGCGGTCGGGATCCACGACGTCGTAGAGCGGCTTGTACATGATGTACACGCAAACCGCTGCGCAGAAGGCGCCCAAGATCTGCGAGATCACGTAGCCGGGCACCTTGTGCCACGGGAGCTTGCCGAACCAAGCCATCGTGAGCGTCACAGCCGGGTTCAGGTGCGCACCACTCACGCCGTTGGACGCGTGGACGCCGAACATGACGCCGATGCCCCACGCGATGGTGATGCTGAGCCACGTGCCGTTCTTCTGGTCGTTGAGGCTCACTTCGTTGTTGACACCAACGCCGAACGCGATCATGACGAACGTGCCGAAGAACTCGGCCATGCATTCACGCAGGTGCTTGCTCTTGACCGCGAAGCGGTGCGGCTTGACCACTGAGTCGTCCATGGCGACGTAGGTATCGGGCTTGTCCGTCGTCTCGTGGGCGGAAATGCGCTGCAGCGAAGCTTGCTCGGCCATCGTGGAGGTGGGGATTGGTTCTGAAGTTGCTGTGGCGGTGGAAAAGCAAAATGCGGAATGAGGCAGACGACGCAGCGGCCACTCGGCGATGTACAGTAGGAAGCAGGTCTCGTTGGGATGAGAAGGGTCTCCGACGTGAGCTCCAATGCTTCAGATCTGCTGACTCCACGAGCGACAGTACAGAGACCGTAAACGAGGCAGAGACCAGCCAGCGCTCGCCAACTTCAACTGCAAGTTATCTTGCCGATCTCAGCAGGTACCCGACCTCTTTGATATGAGACCCACACTACTACTAGTAGTATTATAGTTCATTGAGTTTGTGTCGCGTCTGGGATAAGACATCACCGAAAGAGCGAGGTGCTGAGACTTTGCCTTGGGTGCCACGACAGCGTGGACGCTGTTGATGTGTGGATGTGTGGCCCACGACAGCGTGGACGCTGTTGATGTGTGGCCGACTTTGCTGCCAGTGTCTGGGACCAGTGTCCACCAGTGTCCAGATAATTTTAGCCAATAAAAAACGAGGATTCCCCGATCATCACAACAGGGAAATGCACGCCATTTCGACGCTCATAACTCCTGAACGAAACCACGTACACGAGATCTGAGGGCACCGAGCGCATCGCAATCGTCTGGGGCAACCCTCTCGATCAAGCCCGACCGCGCAGCTCCCCGATAAGTGCTTCATATCGTGAAACATCGATGAAAAATATGGCGCTTTTATGTCCACATGTCCTGTTTGTGCATTCCTGGACACTGGTAGGAAGCAGGTCGTTGATGTGTGGATGTGTGGCCCACACATCAACAGGTGCCACGACGCTGAGTCAGCACCTCGCTCTTTCGGTGATGCGTTCTCCCAGACGCGACACAAACTCAATGAACTATAATAGTTGTGCGGCGTTGTCAGTAAGCGCCTTGCTTGTGTGACATCCACACAACGCAATGCGAAACCTCATCTCGTAGATGATGACACGTTGTCATCAATCTGCACACTCTGGGCACTCACATGTACCTACACAAGCTCCGTGATGACTTCATGTAGGTTTACCTTTTGTAGGCGCCTACATCCATGGCGTCATCACCTCTCCTGCCATTCCTTGATCACCACGGTCCGTCTGGCCTCACACGGAAAAGGCAACACGGGGCTGATCATCGAGATGAGATGGCTACAGTTCCGGCTCCGCTCCTATCACCCTCTTTTTGGATATTATCTACCCTGTTTTGGTAATCATGTTAGACTTGAAGTGGGATATCGTAATTACGTGTACTAACCCGTAAAACCCGCTCGTAAAAAGAGTTGAAGATTGGCTCACTTGGGGGCAGCTCCTCGATCGAAAGCTCACTCCGTTTCGCCCACGACAGAAGAGAACGGTGACGAAAATGGCGAACAAGTTGGTGCGCCTGGCGCTCCTGTTGACGGCGCTGTGCGTGGCGCTCGTGGCCGTGACGGCCGAGGCCAAGAAGGGCCCGAAGGTGACCAACCAGGTCTACTTTGACATCACGATCGGCGGCAAGGACGCCGGCCGCGTGGTCATGGGCCTGTACGGCAAGACGGTCCCGAAGACCGTGGAGAACTTCCGCGCGCTGTGCACGGGCGAGAAGGGCGTGGGCAAGCGCGGCAAGGCGTTGCACTACAAGGGCAGCTCGTTCCACCGCATCATCCCGAACTTCATGATCCAGGGCGTACGTTCATGTGTCGTATTGACGACAGGGGAGGATGGGGATTCTGATGAATCTGTGTTGGCTTGCAGGGCGACTTCACGGACGGCAACGGCATGGGTGGCGAGTCGATTTACGGCGAGAAGTTTGAGGACGAGAACTTCAAGCTGTACGTTGCTCAGTGATGGCTGCTGATCTCTCTGTCGTCGAGAGCTAACCCTCGTTGCAATTCTCTTTTGCAGTAAGCACACCGGTGCGGGCACCCTGAGCATGGCGAACGCTGGTGCCAACACCAACGGCTCGCAGTTCTTCATCTGCACGGTCAAGACCTCGTGGCTGGACGGCCGCCACGTGGTGTTCGGCCGCGTCATCTCGGGTATGGACGTCGTCAAGGCCGTGGAGGCGGAGGGCTCGGGCGGCGGCACCCCATCCCAGGAGGTGATCATCAAGGACTCGGGCGAGCTCCCAGAGAGCGAGTGGGTCGCCATCGAATAAGCGGACGCTTCCATAGTCTTCAGACAACGACGCGGAGCAGCGTCATGAGCGTATGAGATGCTGGGTATCTGTCTTCTGGTCAATACACGCGTCGGCAGCTCCGTGCTGCCTTCCCATGATGTTCCCCATTATCGATCTCGATCTTCATTTCGCTCCACGTGGCACTCTCATCTTGCAACCCGAACCTGGATGGTTGCAACTTGGAGGTAAGTGAACTGGTGAAGGCTTCATCTACCGGTATTGTACCGGTAGTGTCGTCACTTGTAACTGACGGTGGCGTCTTCAAGACGGGAAAGCCCACACTACGGACGCCTGCATCGCGAGGAGAACGCGACACCATCCCACTCACAGGAAGCGAGACGCTGCACGCTTCTCTGGGCGCCCCACGGCTCCACCAGTGCATCCTCTCCTTCCTTGAAGCCCTCGTGTTGCTCCCCTGCGTTTCCTGCGTCAATCCGTATTCTTCCGAGCCGCTACAAGCCCGTAGAAGTCGGTCAACATGGCGACGCCGTCCAGCCCCAATCTCATCGATTTCGGCGACTCGCCACGCGCCGTGAACGCCATACCAGCTCACGACCCGTTTGCTGTGGCCCACTCCAACCACGTGGGTGTCGGTGACCCCTTTGCGGTGACTGGGAACGGCGCCACGGCGTCGCCAACTCCGCCTGTCTCGTCCTCAACCACCAACTCGATTGTCAGCGAGACGCTGGAGGCTGTGAAGACGGAGAAGCGCAAGCCGTCGACAGCCAAACCCACGGAACTCCACTTCTTCGTGTCGTGCATGGGCGTGGACGGCAATTCGATCCAGACGACGACGCGGTCAGCGCAGAACATCATGCGCGGCGCACTGAGTATGCTCTCGCAGCCGTCCAAGTCCAAGTCGCCGCGAGGAAAGCCGCCCACAGAGGTCAGCGTCGAAGTGCGCATCACACGCGAGTTCTTCCTTCCCGGCCACGATTCCGATCTGCTGTCGGTGGCAGCAGGCGACGATGATGAGGAGCCGCCGGCGCTTCTCGAGTCGGAGAGCTATTGGAGCGAACGGCGCAAGTCGCGGAACCCGCACTTTGCCGTGGGCTTCAACGTCGACTGCCACGTCGCCTCGATGCGCGACCGCCACATCCAGGTGATGATCATGATCCCCGAGGAAGGCTCGAGCTCCAACAAGAACGCACAGCTTTTCGGGTACGCGCAGGCGACGTTCCAAGAGCTCTTGACCATCGCCACGAGCGGCAACTACCTCCAGCGCATGACGCTGCCCGTGCACTCGACGGTGATGGACGGCGCGACTGTCGAGATCCGCTTTGCGAATGTCCACGCGCTCGTGCCGCAGTTGTATGACGGCTACCACAGCATTTTCCGGTCGTTTTTGTTTTACCCGCTGATGAAAGAAGACCAGGAGCGGTCCCAAGCCGTCGCGCCCAAGCTCGCGCTGGAGGAAGGAGCGGAAGTGGATTTCAGCGTCAAGATCCCGTTGCAACTGCTGAAGGTGTGCCAGTACGAGCTCAAGCAAATGAATGACGAGTGGCGTGCGCGGTACAACTACAACCGCAAGAAGAGCCGCTTCTTTGAGGACGACGCCGAGGCGCTCAACTTTGGCCACGACATCTTCCGTGTGCAGGTGGTCTCTGGCCGGAATCTGACGATGCCAAGCAGCTCGTCGTCGCCGAATGACGGCCAAAGCGTCGCACGTCCGTCGACGTTCTCGCTTGCGGCTGGGCGTGCTGGCATCATGAGCAGACTCAAGACCCAAGCAGGCAAGTGGAGCGAAGGAAGCGGTGGCAGCAGTGGTAGCGGGAACGGCGCGAAGGCCTCTGGAGACGGCTCTCCGGTCAATTCGTTTGTCGTGGTCAAGATCTGTGACGGCAACGGCAGTACGCAGGAACACATCGTGGGCAAGACTAACACCGAGTACGAGACGTCTGCGCCCGTGTTCTCGATGAACAAGGCCGTGTCGAGCTGCCCGCACGGCAAACCGAACGTGAAGATGCAGGTGTCGCCAGTGCTTCCAAGTCGCGTCGAGATCTCGCCTGTCAACCAGCTCAAGCAGTTTCTGTTTTACCGACCATCGCTCGCGAGACAAGGACTGGAGCTTGGAGGATGGCTGCGGCTGGAAGTCTACAACGAGAGCTACGGCATCATGTCCGGCATTGACAATGAGCTGCTGGGTGAAGTGCTGATCCCTTTGCAGAGCCTGCGTGAAGCCATGGCGGTGGAGGAGACGATCGTGTGGGAAGGCGAGGACGACGCAGCCACAGGTGAGACCAAGAAGGCTCACTCGGTCAACTCGCTGACGCTGGTGGACTGGTTCGATCTTCGCCACCCATCCAACGACGACGTGTGCGGCCAGATCCAGCTTCGCCTGAACATTCTGCTGGCAAACCCTGCGGTGCAGTCGGATACTGAGCTCGTCGGAGATGGTTCCGATCCTGTGCTGAGCCCTCGCCGCCAGCGTCTCGCCAAAGACTCCGAGCCGCCGACGATGAACCCTCTGGAGAGCGAGATGCCGTTGGAGTTTCTGTACCCACACGTGCTCACACTGCAGAAGCAAATCGCCCAGGCAAACGACATGATCCGCCTTTGCGAACACTTGGTCGAGCAGAAGAAGACGTTTAAGTCAAGCCAGCACAAGAAGCGCGCTGACATCCAGGGCATTCCCACGAACCTCCACGTGTCGTACTTTCGCATCCTGCGGCATTTCGGCCACACGGATCCGAAAGGAGTCACGTCTCGCTCGGCTAGCGGACGAGCGCTGCTTCCACCTCCGACGCAAAGCGTCCGTCGGGCATCGACTGAAGATTTACTGGGCCTGAGCTCACCAAAATCCAACGCTGCACCAGCTCCGGCCGCGCAAGCCGAAGCAGTTGGAACCATTCCACTTGAGAACCGTTGGCTGATCGCTGAGACGCATGCGACCATCACATGTGGTGCTCCAACAGCTCACGCCATGGGCCTTTCGGAGTATGGTCTTCGAGAGATGGAGCTCGAGATCCACCGACTACAAGGTATTCTCGACCGTAGCAACCCTCGCGTGATCACGACTTCGAAGAACCGAGACCTTCGCGATTATGTGAGCGAAGACGCGGCCGAATACGCGTTCTCATCGCTCCAGGATGACATCCCAGAGGACGAAGACGACACGACGTTCGTGGATAGTATGGACAAGCTCCCATCTTCCGCTGCATCCTCGCCAGGAAGTGTCGATGCTAGCCCTCCAGCTGCACCAGCGCGACCACGCAAGCCATCGACTCTCGCTGCACGAGCTGTTGCGGGTGCCAAGAAGGCGGCCGCCAAGCGCCGTCAGCCAAAAAGCAAGGGCGATGACAGTGACGACAACGCTGGCGGAGGAAGCGATATCAAGTATCCGTCACTCAAGACGGAGCCCGAGGATGGTGTGGACCCGGTCACGTCCCTGGCCTACGCCGTGCGCGTCCTGTGTCGTCTCGAAATGCTCCGTGCTGAGTACTACATGCGCAAGAGTGTGGCCGTGTCGCAGTCGGTGAGCAGCCTTGTGGCCTGCTTTGTGGCCAAGCTGGATCTCTGTTTGCTGGAGCAGAACACGCTCGTGCTGGAGCAACTGGCTGCGATCGGTTTCTTGATTGGCTGGGAGAGTCTGATCTCGTCCCACGGCAAAGAGCTGCGCATGCTGTCGGATGCGTGGGTTGCGATCAAGTGCCTCGAAACGTTCGCATTCCAACTGTACGAGACGGGCGACGGCCCCGACCAGGACAAGGAAGTGGTGCTCGAGAAGCGTCACGACGTCGGCTACACCATCCGTGTACCAGTGCCGTCATCGTTGTTCCCCATCCTTCCACAGTCGCTGCGCGACGGCGGACTGATCTCGATCACCTCAGTGCTCTTCACACAGGGAATCAATGAGATGCAGAGTCTTGCGAACATGGTCGGCCACTCGGGCGTGTCGATCCAAACCAAGATCAACACGAGCAGCTTCCGGTCCATCGTCGAGTACTACAACCGCTTCGCGAGTACGGGCGTCGCTCTCGCCGAGTCTTATGTGGGCTCGCACCCAGACGAGATCCTGCGGAACCTGAGAATGAGCGTGGAAGGCGAGAACTCGTCGTCCAAGAACACCCACATCCTGTTCCACGCCGCTGACGCTGTGCGCAGCCTCAGCGGCGGCCGCGTGACCTACTGTAAGTCGGGCAAGGACCGAACGGCGATGAGCGTAACGCTGGAGCAGGCGCGACTGCTGGTGCAGCGCAAGCGCCACGTGCTCGAGGAGCTGCTCGAGGCCAACAGCGGCGGCAGCACGAGTGATTTTGGTCCGTTGGAAGAAGTCAAGGACGCCGCCAACGTGATGCGCGAATTTGGCGTCCGCATGGAGATCGCGAAGAAGAACGTCGGTCGATACAAGTACTCGTTCAACTCGATCCAGCGCAAGCTGCTGCCGGAGATCTACCGCCCGCCCATGAGCACGATCCAGGATATGGTCACGTCGGTCACGGCGCGCGATTCCTAGATCAAAACATGGATAGGTACGCCACTCGACAGTCATCATTTGCAGTACGAAGTCAAATTACATAGAGAAAAAGTGCCGCAGGCTCGACGTTTAGCTTGTCTGGTTGAGCAGCGAATGGAACGACGTGAAGAGAGCTTTCCGTTCTTGGATTGACGTCCGCAGTGACGCTTCACGCTGTGCTATTGCAGGCGGAAGCAAGGAATCACTCGCAGCGTCGAAAGACGAAGACGCATCACTAGCAGGTGCGTGAGGTGTGCTAGTCGCCCCCGCACTTGTGAGCTCGCCGCGTTCGAACGCCCTCGCGGCTGCTGGATCCAGCGCTTCGAACTCGCGACGCAGAGAGCGGATCTTGCTTTCGTACTTCTCGCGTTTCTGTTGTTGGCGCCGCAGTTCGTCTTCGAGTTCACTGGCTCGCGTCTCGTTTTCCAACCTCGCGCGATACAGCAGATATCTCGAATGCTGGAAGAAGTGCTCGGTCATGCGCTGCGTGCGTTGTCGCTTGGCAGACGCCCTGCTTTCGCTCTGGAGTGGCCGTTTCTTGTTGGCACTGCGGCCGAGCGTCGTCGGGGGAGGCTGCACGAGAGCGCGGGAGTCGGCGTCGCTATGGCCGTCGGCCCACTCGGTGTATCGTTGAACTGTCGCCGGTCCAAACGATCCACGAATTGGCGAAGCGCCATTCGAGCGGAAAGAAGGAACTGACGAATGTGACGATCTGGATGACGGCGTCCGCGAAGCCGACGACCGCGACGACTCGGATGGCGACCGGATCGGTGATTCGTCCGTTGGCGGCCGCAGTGACTCTGTCGGCGAGCGCTCCAGCACGGAAGCGGTACTGGCTATACTCTCATCGTCCAGCGTTCCATTCTGTCCATTAACAGGCCCAGCGGGCACCGCAGAGGCCTGGAATGAGCGCTGCATCTCTCTACGTCCTGGAGCTCTTGGCGTGGATTGCTCGGTTGTCATCCTCCCGCTCATCCAGAAAGGGGGAATTATTCGAAGCTGACCAACACTCTGACCAGAGATTAGTACCCCACCGCATTCTAAAAAGGAGTCTAACTTGACCTAATATTCTGTCTCTTGCAGTAGTCCAGTGTGTCAACATCAACAAGTCCAAAGCTCAAGAAGCAAAGCTGGTGAAGCGAGGAGCTACGGACGGCATCATGGCTCACGACGCGGGCTTCCTGGCCAAATGCGAGCAGTTCCTACTGCATCCGACTGTGCGCTCGCTGTCGCTGGCGCAGCGCGTGGACTTTCTCGAGAAAAAGGGGCTCTCGCCGGAAGAGATCACGGCCTGCCTGAAGAACGTCGAGCGCCAGAACGGCCTCTCGCGCGTGCTGCAGAGCGCCTCCAGCGGCGCGTCCACGGCCCACGCGCTGTCGTCTAATAGCAATGCAGTGTCGACTGCATCAGTGTGGAAGATGGTGCGGAACTACGGACTCGCGGCGGCTGCGACGCTGCTCATGGCGTACGGCTACGTGCGTTTCCGACAGAAGATGGTGCTGCAACTGCTGATGGCGCAGCGCCAAGCGGTCGTGGCAAGAAGAGAAACGCGCCAGGCGACAGTCGTGAAGATGCTCGAGCTGATCAACGAGCAGCGCAAGCAGTACGAGCAGGTGAGTCGATTCAGGGATTTCCATCTCAGGGGCATGTTTGGCTGATGATGATGCGTGTGATCCACTAGGTGGTGGGCCGCGTGAAGAGCCGCATCACGAGGCTGCAATTGCTGAAGGAAACTGGCGGTGCGGATCCGGAGAGTGCGATGGAGAAGGCGCAGCAGAAGCGACGCGAACAGGAACTTCGCACTCTGGAGGAGCAAGTGGCGACTCTGAAAACGGCCGTGCTCGTCGCCTACCAGACGGATCTCGCCAAGACAGTACAGCAACAGACCAGGGCAGAGCCTGTAGTGCCACATCCGGACCTCGCTACTGAAGAAGATCTGCTGGACGAGAAGCCGCCAATCCCCGCGCGGATGCTCACTGCCTAATTGTCAAGTAGTTAACGATTCGTACGTGCAAGAGCTCTTGTATTTCATTTTTTTGTGAAGATTGGGCCTACTACTATACACATCCTACTGCTGTTGATGCACTTGTCTGGCTTACCAGACAGCAAGGCGGTGTGGCTGAAAAGGGGACACTCGGCGTACGATGCGCGGCCGTTGAATGACGTAGAATGGCAGTCGGACCTGCAATGTGCCGTCCTGCGTGAGCTGTTGAGTGGCGTGGTCGAGGCTGAGCTGGTTTGTTGGGAAGCGCTCGACGATCTCAAATCGTCCGAACGTCGGCTGTCCACTAAACCGGGAGAGGATGAGATCCTTCTGCGTTGGGAGCTTAAAGCCGGAGATCCGGACAACACCGTTGTGCGGCATTGCCTCTACGCGGATGTGGCGCGGGTCCACGCCATGGAGGTTGGCCTGGAGGTACACGCCGTCTCCACGCTGCTGGATCTGGTAGTAGGGGCGCCACACAGGCAGCGATCGGATGTCGATACTATCCTCCTCCTTCTCTTCCTCATCCTCTTCGTCTTCCCCCTCCTCTTCCTCCTCTTCTTCGTCATCGTCCGCTTCGTCTTCTACCGTCTCTTCCTCGCCCTCCATCGGCTCGTCAGCGCCGTGCTTCACCTCAGCGTCTTCAGACGACTTCGGCTCTTCCTCCTCGGCCTCGTCTTCGTCGAAGAGCGCGCGAACTTCGATGCCGCTCGCTTCCTCTGTCGTCTCCATCGATGCATCCGTGGGAGTCTCAGCCTCAACCTTCGCCTCAGGCCCCGCTTCTTCCTCCTCCTTCATCTCCACCTCTTCGACGGGCGCCGTCGGGAATGTCGCGATCACAGATTCCGTGAATTCCTTGAGCTTCGCGGCGCTCGCCTTCAGCGCATCAGCACGCTCTAGCTGCGCCTGGATGCTCAGCACCAGCGCCTTACGGGTGTCCTTGATCTCGGCATCGCCATGGCTCAGGATGTCGTCGAGCTGGAAAAGCGCGCGTGTGAGCAGCTCGCTCTGTTCCTTCGTCGAGTACTCAAACGCGCCGATCTCCATGCGCATCTTCTTCACGATCGTGTCCATCGAATCCTGCGTGACCGTCTGAGGACGCAGCTTGGACAGCGTCGCGAGCCGCCACTTGCGCGCACAAACGAGCGCCGCCAAGTGGCCGCGCTGCGTCGGCAGCCGCGTCGCGATGCGGTCCGTGACGGCCAGGAGCTGGCTCTGGATGGCGCGCAGCTTGTCCATCTCGGATCGTCGTGGGGAGTTCATGTTGCGTTGGTTTTTGTTGTGTGTGTTGCGTGGTAAGTTTGAGAATGACTCGAGGAGGCGAGGCTGCATTGGCGTGCAGCGCATGTCACAGGCTCCAAGTGTAGCCATGTTCGTTCCAGAAGCTCCTCGAAAATTCGCAATCTGGAATTGTCGAGGAGGTTCTGGAGATTGCGCGATCATTTACTGGTATTCAGCCAATAAAGTTACTCATATTAAATATTTTATCCAATCATACTACGTATAACTTCCTGGGACAAGGTCACCAGATTCTGGACTTTGGGCTCGTAACGAGTGAGACACTAGTACCGGTATTTACTGGTATTATACCGGTATGTCTGCCCGAACTGAAGTTGAAGTTCTTTGGAATGCCCTTGACACCGTGTGGGTGTCTTCTTTTTTTAACTGTGGGTCCCGGTCCCGGTCCCAATACAAAGCTGTAGTATTTGAGACCGAACAGCTTAACCCTGAAAATGTCCACTATTCGTTTTCAGAGCCAATATATTGCAATGTACGTCATGATATTAAACATGATAGCATCGTACATTGTCATGTATAGATTTCTACAGAGTCTTAAAAGGTGTTAATTTGTGGTGTTGAGGGCGTTTGAGCGTTAAAAAGTCTTAAAAATGCACGCTTCCACCGCATCGATTGTGTTAAAAGCTGTTAACCCTTTCGTTGCCACTGTTTTGTCTTGGAGTTTGTATGGGGCGATTTCCATAGTAAAGGCCTTAAATGACGACAAAGTGGTCATTTAAGGCCATTTTCCGACCGTACTTTCTGCTTTT
>JAADXN010000194.1:0-36664 GCA_023337875.1 Pythium apleroticum | reverse complement strand
GTTTGTTGGCGCAGTCGCTGCCGTTGACGTGCGGCAACAAGGAACAGTCCGAAAGTCGGCACAAAAACCAAGAAAACCAACAAAAAACCAAGAAAACCAAGAGCGCGACGCCACCAAACCGCCAAGCGCTCGGCCATCACGTTTTGTTGGAACAAGCGCCAACAAAGCCCCACAGAAACAGCCTGTGCGCCGTACACCCGCGCGGCTCCCGCACAGACCTAAACTTAGACCCGAGCGAAGCAGCGGCCTTTCTCCATGGAAACCGAGCAGCTCGTGTGGCAGTCGTCGCGCGCCGCTGTGGACAAGATGACGGCCGCCAAGAAGAGCAAGAGGGCGGCGGAGGTGGAGCGCGCCAAGGCCACCAAGTCCTTCGAGCAGCTCCACGAGGAGGGCTTCGCGTACCTGGCCGACAACTCGTACATCCGCTCGGGCTACCGGCTCCACTACTCGGTGCGCGAGTGCTTCCTGTCGCTGTTTGAGCTGCACAACGAGACGCTCAATGTGTGGACGCACATGGTCGGGTCCTTCATCTTCGTGAGCCTCATGGCCTACCTCACGCTGTCCACGTCGGCGCTGGGCGTGCACGCGCCTGGTGTCGGCGGGGACGTGCTGCAGGGCCACGCGTGGTGCGAGATGAAGCAGCCCTCCAGCACGCAGGTGCTGTTCGTGGCCGAGGGCCACCACACGCCGCGCCTGTTCTACAACGCGTGTCTGCCCGAGTACTGCCCCCCGCGCACGCGCGGCGCCGTGGTGCCGGCGGACACGCAGCGCCGCTACTACCAGGTCGCCAGCGTGCTATTCGAGCACAGTCTCCACCAGATCCCGAGCCTCGAGAAGTTCTACGCCGTGCTCGAAGAGAACGTGGACGACATCTCGCACAACGTGGCGACTCAGATGGCGCAGATGCAGCACGAACTCGTGCTGCTCAAGGAGCGGCT
Organism: Pythium apleroticum; assembly: GCA_023337875.1. NCBI lineage: Eukaryota > Oomycota > Peronosporomycetes > Pythiales > Pythiaceae > Pythium > Pythium apleroticum. Next base: position 35,726 of record JAADXN010000194.1, on the reverse strand, counting down.
CAGCCACGTGACCGACGCCAAGCAGATCGCGACGCTGCGCGAGAGCCTGAACCACCGCGTCGAGGGCTTCTCGTCGTTCCTGCAGGGCGTGGCCAGCAACGTGGGCGCCGACGTGCCCATGCAGTACGCGCTGGACGAGCTCCACGGTCTCGTGGACACGGTCAAGAACGGCATCCACATCATCGCGCGCGTGGACACGCACCACGTGCCGCACTGGCCCATCTTCGTGTTCATGGTCAGCGCCGTGATCTGCCTCACGTGCAGTGCCACGTTCCACTTGCTGTTCGTGTACAGCAAGCCGGCCTACTTCTTCCTGTCGCGACTCGACTACGCCGGCATCACGATCCTCATCGCCGGCTCCTTCTACCCGATGATCTACTACTCGTTCTACTGCCAGCCGCAGCTGCGACGCCTCTACCTCACGGCCATCACGACCATGGCAGCGCTGACGTTCATCTTCACGCTCCTGCCGGCGTTCAGCACGCCGCGCTTCCTCGTGCTGCGCACCAGCATCTTCCTGTCGCTGGGCTTTTTCGGCCTCGTGCCCATTGGCCATCTGATCTACCAGTTCGGCTTCTTCGACCCGCACGTGACGGTGATGATCGGCCCACTCGCGCTCATGGGCTTCCTGTACACCATGGGCGCCATCATCTACGCCACGCGCTTCCCCGAGCGCTTTTACCCCGGCCGCTTCGACGTGTGGTTCTCGAGCCACCAGCTCTGGCACATCTTCGTGGTCGCTGCTGCGCTCGTCCACTTCGTGAACGCCATGCAGCACTACGAGTGGCGCTGGAACACGCACTGCGACGCCTGAGCCGACGGAGCAGACCCTGTGAAGCGACACAGGCGACACAGCCTGTGAGAACTCGGCTTCTAAGGTGCAATAGGAGAAACAGGACGCAAGAAGGAATACACGCATGAACCGATAACCCACGGCAGCATTTTGATCTACGGTACTGGGTGCGGTGGCTGGTGAGATATCTTCCGTGTCCCTTAATACCGTCAGGTGAGGAAGACGACTTGAAGACTCGATCAACTGATTTAGCGTGAATATCTCCCGCGACGACTTCAAGTGCATCTCACGGTTGGGAATGCGACGAGGACGCTGGCCTCGTGTGCTGCAGGCTGGCGGTGGACTGCCAGCCATCCCCGCGTCGCAACCGCCGCAGAAACGCGGTGGAGTCGGCACGAGAGCCCGTTTGACGATAGCGGCATGGAGTCGGCAGCCAAGGCCCGCAAGACGCGGCGAGGAGACAGCGCGGCGGTTGCTTCTCGAGCGGCGCGCCCGTCGCCACCACCACGAGGTCGCATAGACTCCCAGGATGCCACCACCGACGTCGACGGGGACGAAGACACCCAGCTCCTGGATGAAGAGCGCAAGGAGAGTGAGCCCGTCGACGACGCGAACGCAGCCAGCCACCAGACACAGAAGAAGCCCAAGAAGGCGAAGAAGGCGAAGAAGAGCGGCAAGCGCAAGCGCCGCGATCGCGCAGAAGCCGATGCTGCGGATGAGCAGAGCGAGCTTGGCGTGATCGAGGAGGTCTACTGCGAGAACTTCATGTGCCACCGCAAGCTGCGCGTGCAACTGGTGCGTTGTAGTGTGCTCAGCTGCGGCCATACTGACAAGGACGCTAACGTTTGTGTGGCTGTCGCAGACTCCACACATCAACTTCATCACCGGCGAGAACGGCAGCGGCAAGAGCGCCATACTCGCAGCCATCCAGGTACCGTCACCGTCTTCGCTGTGGGAGCTCACACACCTGCCACCATTCTCACTTGCACTGTTTGTATGATCTGGTAGATCTGTTTGGGCGCGAGTGCACGCAGCACGCACCGTGGCAGGACCATCCGTAGCCTCATTCGCCACGGCCACGAGGGGCACGCGCTCGTGCGCGTCACGCTCCGCAACGACGGTGCGTCCCCATTGATCCGTTGGCGTTCGGCGAATTGGCTGCGGAACTGACTGGCTTCCTCAATAGCTGCGACCAACAGCGACGCGTTTCGGCCGGAGCTGTTCGGCAAGAGGATCTCGGTGGAGCGGCTCATCCGTCGCGACGGCTCGGCTGAGTACCGTCTCAAGAGCGAGAGCGACGTAACGGTGACGAAGCTCAAGGACGACGTGGACGCGTTGCTGGACCATCTCAACATCCAGGTACTGTAGTTGACTGGCTGATACGTGGCTTTGATGGACTAGCGCTGGCGTCATGGACCTAACGTGGCTGTGTGCTCGTGTGCAGACAGAGAACCCGTGCGTCGTCTTGGACCAAGACAACGCGAAGAAGTTCGTGGGGGGCAGCCCGGAGGACAAGTACCGGTTCTTCCTCGAGTCCACCAGCCTGTTCAAGCTGCGCATTCTATACGCCAAGATCGCCGACGATCTCCCAGCTTACCACGATGTTGTCCGGCGTGAAACGGGCAAGCTTGCGGCTCTGCAAGTGGCCATGGATGAGGCGAAGGAGCGGTGGGAGGACGCCAAGAGCATCAGCGCGTTGGAGTCGCAGATGGTGGAGGTGAAGAAGGAGCTGGCGTGGGCGTTCGTCGCCGAACAGGAACTCGCCGTTCAGAAAGTTGTGGACCGCATCCAGAAAGTGGATCTGCAGAAGATGCAAGAAGTTAGCAAGCGTGCTGCGTTCAAGGTCCAAGCGCTGGAGGAGAAGCTGCAGCAGAGGAGTGATGAGCTGGAGGCTATGAGCGCGCGTGCGCGAGACGCTCAGCGTCCGCGAGAGGCGACGGTGAAGCGGATCAAGGCCGAGCAACAGCAACTGCACAAGCGCGAGGCAGAGTTGCAGCGCAACAGCCAGGACAGAACCCAAGCCAAGCAGCGCATCCAGCGCCTGGAAAGGAGCATCGAGGAGAAGCGACGCGCCCACGAAGCCGATCTGCAGAGCCGCTCGCAGCAGAGCGACGAGATGCAGCGACAAGCAGAGAGGTCGCGCGACGCTCTCGTGACGGTCCAGCGAGATCTCGACGCTGCCAAGCAGAGCGTGCAGCAGTCGCGTGAGGCGCTGGACGACCTGGAGACGCTTGAACAGCAGCACCAAGACTGTGTGTCGTGGCGTCGCAGGACTGAGCGCGAGATGCAGCAGGTGCAAGATCGCCTATCGGGGTTACGATCGCAGAAGCAGAATCGACTGGCGGTGTACGGCAACCGTATCCCACGGCTTCAGCAGTTGATCGACGAGAACGTGCATCGCTTTGAAGCTCCGCCCATCGGTCCGCTGGGCACCCACGTGCGGCTTCCCGAGAAGTTCATGCGCTTCGCTGTGCCCATCGAAGTCGCGCTTAAGGGCACGCTCCACAGCTACTTGGTGCACAGCGGCCGAGACAAGGCACTGTTGGACGAGCTGCGGCGACAAGCGCGCTGTCCGCCGCACCAGGGGTCGTGCCTGATCGCCGCGCGGACGGGACGTCGGTACAGCAACCTTCGGCTTCCCGCAGGCGACTTGGCGGCGTACGCGATCTGTAACCTCCTGGAAGTGGACGACAATGACGCGTTCAACGCGCTGGTGGACGTCTGCGGCATCGAAAGCAAGCTGGTGTTCGACGACAAAGCCACGGCGGAGGCTCGCGTGTTGCAGGGCCACAGCGGCAGCTTCCGCATGGCCCCGAACGTGTCGGAGGCGTACGTGACCAGTGGCGACAAGTTCATCGTGCGCAACGGCAACCTCGCGTTCATCGCGAACAAGGGCCCCGACCGCCGGTCGATCATCTGCCAGGACGTGGAAGGTGAGATCGACGATTTGGAGGCGCAGCTGCAGGACTTGCGAGAGAACTCGGAACGCCTGCAGCGTGACGAGGAGCGCTTGCGACGACAGTGTGACGACTGGAAGAGCGAGATCCGCCACCAGCGTGAGCGCGTCGATCGGCTGTCACAGGAGTTCTATCGGCGACGTGTGGAGCTGCGGAGCGTTGAGGAAGAGCTGGCGGAGGACACGCAAGACGCGACGCTCGATCTGAGTGTGTTCGAAGCGGCCATTGATGAGGCCAAGAGCGAGATCGGCGAGGCTGACAAGCGCGAGGTCGAGCTGAGAGAGCAGTTGGCCGAGCGCCGCGCTGCCTTGGACGGCTTACACGACGAATTGGATGCGTTGAAGCGCGAGGAGGCCAAGACGTCGAGTGAGCTGGCGAAAGTGACGGGCGACGTTGGTGGTCTGTACAAACTCGTCAGCGAAGCCAAGGCGCTCGCGCTGCGAACAGACAAGGAAGCAGCGCTGGCACAGCAGTCTGTCAACAAGTGGGAGGTCGAGCTGCGGCTGCTGCGTGCCGAGCGCAACGAGAGAGCCGACAAGGCGAAGACGGTGTGTGGCTGTAGCGAGCGCGTGCGAGTCTCAAAGAGTGTCAAATATTACGGCGAGAAACTCACGGATCTCCGGGGGCGAGTCGAGGCGGAGCGAAGCCGCTTCCACGGCATGGATCTGGGTGCCTTGAAGGCTGACAAGATCGGAAAGAAGACCAAGTTCAAGCAGAAGAAGGAGGAGCTGGAGGCCTTCAAGGCCAATGTGGAGCAGCTGCAGTCGTCACTGCAGCTACGAGTATCCGCGTGGGAGTCCATGCAAAAGAGCATCGCGAGCACAACGTCGCACGAGTTCAACGCGTACATGAACCTGAACAACTTTGCTGGGCGGCTCAAGTTCCTCCACGACGCCCAGCGGCTCGAGATCGCCGTGGTCAACAGCGGTGCCAGTCAGTCGAAGCAGTCCAAGATCACGGATATGAAGGAGCTCTCGGGTGGCGAGCGCTCGTTCACGCAGGTGGCGCTGCTGGTCGCGCTCGGCAAGAGCATCGAGTGTCCGTTCCGCGTCATGGACGAGTTTGACGTGTTCATGGACGCCGTGAACCGCGACACGACGATCCAGGTGCTGGTCGATGCCGCCAAGGCAGACGCCCGCAAGCAGTTCCTCTTCGTGACGCCCAACGACTTGAGGTGCGTGCGTGGCTGTGGGAAAGGGAACCCTGTGAGTGGACCGGACACTGATGTATTGTGATGTTTGTTTGACAGCACGCTGCGTCGAGACCCCAAGGTCAAAATCCAGAAGATGGATCCGCCGCGAGACCGCCTCAATGCCGACCAGCAGGCGTAGCCGACGTGACGCGACTTCGGTCGACTGTGTGGGTTAGTTTGGAATACGGCAGGAGTGCTTTGAGTTTCGCACATTTCATCAAGAAGGAGTTCACTTTGTGATGGCCACTCCTGCTGAGCTGGATACACGACACTAAGAATACTCTGGACGAGTGTGGCATCCTCACCACATCCAAGTGAGTAACCATGCAGGGGCCGTCGCCGTCGCCGTCGCCGTCTCGCTCACCGCAGCGGCAGCCGCGGTTTCAAGAGCCCACCAATGCAGACACCGCCGTGGCCATCAGCTCCCGCTGTTCCTTCGAGACCTTCGACGCCTTCCGCAGCGCCGAGTCGGAGCTCAAGCAGCACCAACACGAGACAGCAGCGCGCGACATTCGACGCCGTCCGACCAAGTTCGTCGTCTCAGAGGACCCGCGCGGCTCGGTCTCGCCCGTGTTCATCACGTCCGTGAAGAGCGAGAGCCAGTACGCGCTCAAGACAGAGGCAGCGAGGCGCAACGACCACGCCAAGACCAAGTACGCGCCGCCCAGCGACTTCCAGCACCGCGTCGAGTCGCCGCCGGCCACGTGGAAGGCTCCGCATGCTGACTTCCTCGCCAAGTTCCACCTCCACAGCAACCAGGACCTGCGCAGCCGAACGGCGCTGGACCAGGAAGGCTTCTTTTCCGACGCTGGCGCCGTAACAGGACGATCTCACAGGACGAATGGGGCGTCGGCAGGCAGCTTCGCAGCCACACAACTCGTGAAAGGGGACGAACCAGGCGCTAGGAGCCCTCAGCGGCTTCCCTCGACGCCTTCCAAACCAGTACGTGGACATTTTGGCGAATACCGTGCACATACACGTTGACTGACTGTTCACTGACGCACTGCCTGACTCTCGGTGGCAGGAATTCCAAACGCGGCTGCCGCACACGACGCGCAAGAGCTCCAACGTCGAGCTGCGGCTCGAGACGATCCTGGACCAGGACGGCTTGCTGCCGCAGCTGCGCGAGATCCGCGAACACCAGTACCGAGAAGAGGCCGTGACGCCCGTGCCCTTCCACGCCACGTTCAAGCCGGCGCCGTCGCTGCGGCCCATTGGCACTAGCGGCTCCGACGCCCAGTAGCGGAGCGAGTAAGTACTTTTACTAGAGCGTGGCCGAGTGGTGGCTGCCGGTGGAGTCGCGCCACGCTGTATGCAATAGACACAACATCATTAGTCGCCAGCGCGTGAATTACGTCAGAGATTGTGGCTGTACGTACGGTCGGTGGAGAAGTCGAACTGACTGCGGCGAGTCGCCTCGTGGACGGCTTCCAATCCGGAGAGCTGCACGACCGGCAGAGCGCCGGTGCTGCTCTCTCTGCTTTGTGAGACCGTCGCGCGTCCGCTGTTCCTACGTGGCTGTCCGCTATTCCTTCGTGGGCGGTTGGAGACGGACTGGCGCCTTGTCACTGGAGTCGTTGTGGCAGAAACTGGTGTCGCCGTCGGTGGCTCTGGTGCGCTCACAGCGCTTGACGCTGCCACGCTGGGGGAGGCGACGGTCGCTGTGGCAGTCGGGCTGACTAGCGTGTCGTCGACACTCGCACGACGCTTCTTGAAAAGACTGAATCGCCTGCTGAGCGAGGTGAGCGACCCGCGTCTCGTGTCGGTGGATGCGGCAGCGTGACCCGCGCCGTGGCTCTGCCAGCCAGTGTCCTGGCCAAAGTCAAACTGCTCACGCCCTGCTGCGACGTGGATCGCCTGCATGCCACTAAGGGCCGTGCGTGCGTACTGCTCCACACTCGCAGGCGGAGGCGGAGCATTGGCTGGTGGTGGTGGTGGCGTCTCTGTCGCTGCGAGTGGGATCGGTGGTGGAAGTGGCTCTTCGGGGAGTTGCGGCGGCTTCGCTGGCGGTTGGCTCCTTACGAAATATCCCACCACAGGTTTCTCCTCTTCGTCCTCCTCCTCCGCTTCCAACGTCTCGTGTTGGCTGTGCATTGGTGTTGAGTCTGGCATCTCTGGAGCGAAAGCCTCGTCCGACCCAATGGACTTGTGCTTCCTGTGCAGCGCCGCGTTCAGTCGCGCCAGCAGCTCCACGCGTTCCTGGTAGTGTTTCGGTCCTGCCGAGTCCTCCTCTTTCGTCGACTCAGAACCGTCGCCACTGTCCGCATCTCGATCGCTGAGTGCTCTGCGCTCGATTTCGCTCAGTGCCATGTTGCTCTGCGCCAGCTTCTCGCTGTCATGTCTGCTCGAGTCGTCACCAAAGTAGCGATTCACTAGAAACGCGTGGCGTGCCACCACGTCCTCCACCTCGCGGCTTCGAGATGGCAGCAGAACCCACAGCAGCTCACTCGCGAGCCACGCGACCAGCACGCTGCCCAGGAACGCGCCCACACGACGAACGAGGCTCCAGTCGGCGTAATTGTCGGCCATGAAGTAGAGTAACGCGAAATTGACCACAAGCCCGAGCTTGAGCAGCACGCGTATGCATCCTTCCCAGGGTCCGATGCCGTCGGCCTTTGCAGGCGTCGGTCGCTGGAGAAAGAGACACAGATCCAATGCGTCGAGCCGCAGTTCCAGCGCGCATTCCACGAACGCGAAGACGGCGGCGAGAGGGAAGAGACTTGAGAACATGACCACGAGCCCGAGCTGCACGAAGATCTCAGTGTAGTCTTCGTACGAGCCTCTGTACGCTTCCAGAGCGAGCTCGGCTTCGATGGACGGCGGCGCGTTGGGCTTGACGCTCGCATGGAAGCTGCCACGCAAAAGACCCTTGGTCATCAGTAGTAGATGGGACGCAATCCGCGAGGTGAAGATTAGCAATAGTAGGGCTTGGAGCTGGACGACGACGCCGACGTGGACAGCGATGTGCTGCTGGAAGCTCGACGCCAAATCCTGAAGAAAGGGGAGACCGGAGGCCACGGCGTCCACGTGGTTCAAGCCAAACGCCACAAGCAGCAGCGGCCCGTACGAATTGAAGACCTGCAGCACGCACACTTTGATGATGACTCCCCGCTGAAAGTCGTTTTCGTTCTGGTAGTTTTCTCGCTCGCTCAGGGCGTTGCTCGCATAGGAGATCGCGTCGCCATTCCAAAGTATCAGCAGTGCGATGGCCAGCAAGCTCACGCCCACCGCAAGCCGCAAGCCCAGAACCTTGGCAAGCACGCCCTGACTCAACAGCAGTAGCACGCAGACAGCAAGATGGACGATGCCCACTGTGACAAGCAGAAGCGCCGACGTGGCTTGCCGCCACATCCGCGTGCGGCCGGGAAAGTACAGCTCGCGCTCCTGCGTGACGGGGTTCCGCCTCTCGTCGCCTCGGAAGTTGGCGCGATTAGCGTACGTCAGTTCGTCCAGATCGCTCATGCCCCACTCGAGTTGGTACCAGACGCTGCGCCGCTCCCACAACTTTGCGAACACGAATCCCCACGCGACGACGGCCAGTCCGAAGAAGACGGCGCTCGTCGGCATCACGTAGTGGACGGAGGCATCGCTTGCGGTGGTGCTGCCGTTGCGGCAGAACGCAACTAACTCCAGGAGCAGCACGTCGTCCAGCACACGCGTGGCCAGCAGAATGGCGACAGCAAGCGCTGGGATCAGCAGAAACTGGTTGTAAAACGCGAGCCACGCGAAGTAGAAGGCGATGCACTCGCCAAAATAGTCGCGCACTGCCTGCAGAGGCTGCCGGAACGGAGACAAGCGGCTGAGCTGGTTGAGCAGCCAGTTCTGGTGCGGCTCCACCTCTCCAGGCAAGTGCTGCGGCCGCCAGAACGCCACCCACGACGCCAGCAGCGACGTCTTGGACGTGGCGTCGAAGCGACTGGCGCTGTGTAGCTCTGTGAAGTCCTGGATCAGTCCTTCACTCTGCGCCATGCCCAGATCAAACTCGGCGTCCAGAATCTGTCTCGCCAGTCGCAGACAGTCGATGGTTCGTAGCACAGCAGCGCGGCGTTGCTGAGCAGAGGCGGCCGTGTCGAGGCGATTTGGGTACTTCTTGTACAGATACTGGAGATGGGTGTGCGGCGCGTACTCGACAAACGGCGGGTGGCGGTTGTCCACTTTCAGCACGCCGCTTTTCCATCGGTACATCCGCAGCAGCGCCTGGACGCGGGCCGACACGCGCGCCATGGACTCGCTTGGGAAGATCTCCGCCTCCCTGCGTGAGACCATGCCGTGCAACTGCAGCAGCTTGAACTTCTGGTGGACAGTGTGGACGTCCAGCACCTTGCTGTCGTTCTTGAGTTCGCGCTTGTTGCGCCAGAAGCGCACGCCCGGGTCGATCGCATCCGCAAGCTGAAGCTTATTCGACGCTGCGGACTGGCAAAGCGTCGTCATCAGCAGGTTGTCGGACGCGAACACCTTGGTGAAGAGCAGCTTGCCGTCGCTCGAGACGCTCAGACTCACGTCCATCTTGCAGTTGATGGCAAGCCGCCTTAAGATGAGCGTGCGCACGATGGCTTCGAACTGGTGTGTGAAGATCATCGTGGCCGAGCTGTCGCTGCTGGCGTAGGCGCTGCTACTTCCGGACGTTCTGCTGAGCTTTTCCCATTCCGCGCAGAATGCTGCCTCTGCCGCTGCCTTCGTCACTTCGTCCTTGTGTCGGAGAGTCGACAGGTATCGGCGCTTTGCCTCGCCCAGCTCCAGCGACGTGCAGTTCCACTGCTGTTTGGACGTAGCGGCCACGTTGACGTCGCTGTCTTTGTGGACGGACGCTGTCTCCGTCCGTCGCGAAGCTGCGAAGAACTTTGTCACACTCGCCAGTGCGTTCTCCGCCAACGCCTTGACGCTGGGCTGCAGCAGCCACGCGAGTGCAACGACTTGCGCCGCCATCATCCACCACAGCACGAACTGAAAATGCTCGGCGCTCGTCTTCAAGAGAGCACCGAACTCGCTCTGGCAGGCCGAGGTGTCGAACAAATCCACACCGACAGACCCGTGGGGACTCGGTGGCGCGTTTTCCAGCACGCACACGTGCAGTCGCCAGTGCTTGATGGGCTGGCAAGTCTGCTGAAAGATCGAGTCGTACACATCGCGCAGTCGCGCAAACGCCGTGCTGTTGCTGTCGCCACTAGAGGCTCCCGGCAACGAGGGTGAGCTGAGTGTCACGCACAGCTCTGTGAGCGCCGACGACGCGTATGACTCGAGCGCCAATCCTCCCACTAGCACGGAGGTCGTGAATCGCTGGTACCACAGGAGATTCGTGAACACGGCCGTGATGATCTGGAGCACGCCAAAGACGGCGACGAGTGCGAGCGCCCACGTCTCAGTGGGTCCAACAAACGAACACGACGACAGGAGCGTGACACTCACGACCGTGAGTAGAGCGCCCGTGAGTGCGATGGAAATGGTCGCGACGCGCAGGATGTCCGTGAACGAGACGGGCAGCGCCATGGACGCGACGATTTTCTTCTTGGACTGACGCTCTTGTCTCTTGCGCTTGCGAGACAACGTGGCCTTGGCTCTGTTTGGCTTGCTGCTGTCGCTGTCGAGATGCCCAGTCCACAAAAGCGCGACTGCGAGTACGAGCTGCGTTGCCATGACCACCACAACGGCCGTGAGAAGCCCTCGCAAAACGTATTCAAGAAGGAGGTTTGTATGGAGGCAGCGCCGCGTGCATGTTCGAGCGCGTGGACGCCAGAGCGAAGCCAAGAAGTCACTGGAGTCAACGAGACTGTCGTCCGCGCCCTCGGCTTCCGAGTGCAAGTGCTTGACGCAGTGCGTTTCCAGCCAGAGCAGAAACCACGCCGGTCCGTCGACGAAGAATCGATGCCACAGCGACATTGTATTCCCGCCGTTGAGTACCAGTTCGACTTGGTCGTCTGTGAAGCTTTCTCGGGGCTGCTCGACGGCCGCTGCTAGCTGCCGCTGGCTGAACTGCACCGCGTCAAGCTCATCCAGCACGAACACCACGCACCCGATCGAGAGCGAAAGCAGCAGCACGGCACCACGTAGCACCAGCGAGTTGCTCCGATCGATCGCCGCGAACAGCGCGGTGTACATGAGGCCGATGCTGGCGGCAGCGATGTACGTGGCTGTGAACACGCGCGGGTCCAGCTCCTCGCCCACGGAAAAGTACTGGATACAGTACATACTCGCTGCCCAAATGGCAGCCACAATGCCCATGCATATGCTCGACCATTTAAGAGCCGTCGCTGCGTAGCGCGCGAGTGGAGAGTCGCGGCTGGGCGTCTCGGCGACCCGTTCGCGGTCAATCATCGAGAGCAGATACTCTTCCTCGCGCTGCTCCATCGACTCGGTGAGCTCCAGCATACCTGCTAGCTACGGGCGCGCGTCAGTACAAGACTTCAAACGCAGCAGATGCGAGCATACAGAGCGTGCGCACCTTCTTCTTGGTCACCGTGTTGCTGAGTGGGAACGCCATGACGTAGTAGTAGCGCCACGGCTTCTTGTGCGACGCCGCAGCCATGGCCGCCGCCGCAGTCGCCGCCATCGTTGGCGGCATCGCACTGCTTCACCTGGCTAGCGACTGGTCTGCAGGTCAGCTGCAGCGTCTCCGTTGCAGAGCGCCGTCCTGGGAAGCCGACAAGAGTCGCATGCTTCCATCGCTTGGCCGAAGATACGCACGACTCTTCATGATCGCGTCACATTCGTACAACATCGAAATTTCGTAAATGTTGCACGAATGTATCGTGTGGGAAATTGATTGCCGAATCAGCACCTCGTCATCCAGAAGCCAACGGCAGAATCGAAATGGAGGCGACGATCAAGGTGCTGTACTTCGCGTCGATCCGCGAGGAAGTGGGAAAGCGCGAAGAGACGCTCATGCTGCGGCCACGGGCGCAGGCTCAAGAAGGGGGCGCCCCCGCGCTTACGCTCGCAGACGTACGGAGACGGCTGTGTGAGCTGTATCCCGACGCGAGCGAGGCACTGCAGCACATCACACTGGCGCGTAACCTGGAGTACGCCGACGACACCTCGCCTGTGCTTGACGGAGACGAAGTGGCTCTCATCCCGCCAATTAGCGGCGGTTGAGCTCGCTTACAGATCTAGCCTTGACTGAAAAAAAATGCTGCAAGCGTTAGACGTTGAGAAATTTCATGAGTTACGATGTTATCTTGCGCACAGACTTCTAACTATTTCATGGCGGCAAACGCCGCATTCGTCGCTGTCGTCGGGCCGACGGTCTGGCGGAAGATCGACTCGAGGTCGCGCGCCGCCCGCGCGCTCACGCGCGTAGCCGCAGGCATGGCGGCGACCGTCGCGGCCGCCAGCAGTGCCGGGCGCTTGCGCCGCAGACTCGCGAGCCACTTGGCGGCCTTGTAGAGAACGGTGACGGCGACCATGCTGACCATGAACTGGATTATCCGCACACGCCGCTGGCGGCGCTTTTCTTCTTCCTCCGGAGGCAAGTTCTCCCCGTGCCGTGGGTGACCAGGGGGGAATTGCGGTCGCGGAGACACCATCGCGGCCATGCCTGCGAACATCGCGCCTATTCTCTCCATGAAGTGCACGAAGCTGCCGATGCAAAAGTTCAGCGCCTCGGCGTTCATTCCCAGCATCTACACGTGCAGCAATCGCGTTCGTGAGCCAGAATACGCATGGACAGATCAATCCGATCAACGAGCCTTACCTCTGTGATTTGGCCGATGGAACCGACCATTTGATTGAAGCTGTTGAGCCAGCCCATGCTACCGTTCGGGTCCATGGGGCCGCCCATGCCGCCACCCATCATGCCCCCGTATCCACCGCCGAAGCGCGAGTAGCCGCCGTACCCACCACTCAATCCCCCGTACCCGCCGTAACTTCCGTAGCCACTGCTCATACCGCCGTAGCCACCATAGCCGCCATAGCTGCCCATTCCGCCGTAGCCACTTCCATACGTCGACCCCATGCCGTACGACGAGCCGATGCCCGTGCCATACGTAGACCCCATACCCGTGCCGTAGCCTGAGCCCAGAGTGCTGCCGTATGCGCCTGTGCCCATGGAGGAGTTGTAGCTGTTCGCGCCAACTCCGCCCATCATCGAGCTCGTGGTCGACGCCATTGAGTTCGCCATAGTGGAGCCGACGCCAGAAGTCGCACCCATCGTACTTGCCCCCAGGGAGCTGTCAATCGCTGCAGAACACGCACAGACAGCACACCAGTCAGCATTTTCGTACTCAGCCAGCAGCCCCCGCGCTTCAGCGTCCTCTCCACTCACACGATCGCGCGGCCGCCGCCGTCGCTGCCGATGACGCGGCTCCTCCTGCAGCCGATGACGCGCTTCTCTCCCAGGGCTTCGGGGGCGCAGCAGAGGCGCCGGCGGATACGAGCGCAGCGCCGCCCGTCGTCGACGCCATGTTCTCCGTCTTCAGTATTGCGTTGTGAGCTGCTCAGTCCGGCGGGTCTGTTTCCAGAACCAAGTTGAGGTTTGGCCAGTGCTGTACACCTAAACAAAACGAAAACACCAAAAGTTGCAAAACAAGGTTGATATTTCTCAAAACACGGTACACATGAAGGGGTACACTCCCCGATGGTGCCGACCCAAAGTTGAAGTGACGCCATGAGCGACAGCGAGGACGACCCGGGCGTGGCGCTGCCGCGGCAGAAGTCCATCTTCTCCACCATGGGCAGGTGCGTACGAGCGTATAGCGACGCATGCCCGTGCGGTACGGAGTAACCTGTGGGGTACGCTTGTGGTTACAATCATCAGAGTGCGCAACATGAACCAGCTCCGCGAGAAGTGGACGGCGCGCGGAAAGCTCTCGAGCAGCAGCGCGAGCGAGTTCACGAGCGAGGCGTCCGTGTCTGCCACTAACCTCGGGGCGTCGTCGTCCGCGCTGTCGACGTCGTCGCACTTGAACGGGAAGAAGCGCACGGGCCACGCCTCGGCGGCTCCCGTGACAGCGTCGCCCACAGCCATACGACCCACAGAGCCCACAGCCCGCGTCCTTAGCGCCGTAGAGAAGCAGCGCTTTGACTCCCTTCACGCGTGGATCAAACGCAACGGAATTGACGTGTCGGGTCGCGACACAGCAGCGGCAGCCCGCCAAACCGGCAACGTCTTCGACGACATCTACGATTCGCTGGACGATTTGGAGGCCGCCGTGAAGCACGACCTCGCGCTGCTGCTTCCCAAGTGGCGCACTGCAGATGCAGAGGACACCAAGGGTCCGTCTATAGCCGCGCTATCGCAGTCGGTGTCTCGTATTGTGGATTACATGGTGGTGATCGGTCCGGACCTCGCTGACCTCTCCACGCGGTCGTACTGGTATGGCCAGGAGGACGTGTACGAGGCCACTGTGGTGTTCGCGCACCCACCGCAGTGCCAGTTCAACGCCGAGTGTATCGAGCAGTTTTGTTTCCCCCACGGGATCTCGCCCAGCCACGATGATAGCGGTGAATCGCTTGAAGACTTCTTCGTGCTCGTGCTCTCGGGCGGAGGCGACCAAGGGCAGAGCGTCCAGTACGCGTGCTGTCTGCGGAAACCAATCAGTATCCGCAGCTCCGTCGACGGGGAAGTGTGCACCGTGTCTGTCTGCTATGCCGTGGTCGTGGAGACGCCGTGGATTCCGTTTTTCAGGGAGCTTCTCCGCCATCTTGCAGGTTGGTGTATCCCCTCAACGCCATCGCTAGGGTGTAATGTGAACGACGCTTACAGCGATGACTATGATCATCCTCCAGATCGGCACCAACGCGATCTCGTGGCCTTCGCTTCAGACGAGTTGCTCAGCAGCATCGTTCCAGATACGGTACGTGGCTACGTCGACGATCCTTCTCCCCCGCCATTATGGAGCTGATGGGGCAGGGTGACCTTCTTGCAGCTCGCCCAGCACATCGACTCGCTCATGACCAGAATCAGCCACATGGAACTGCCAGCTCGAGGCGAAGAGCTTCGATTTCCGTCCAAGGAGGCGGCCACGATCGACTCGTCGGCTCCCCTGTTTTCTTGCGTTCGCTCGCGTGCGGACTGTGGCTCGCCGGAGACGGTGGCACTACTGCTGGATTGGGGCATGCAGCAGCTGCTGACGACGCTGAGCATCCCGCGGATTATCTTGACGTTGAGTATCTTGATGGTCGAGATGAAGGTGATCGTCGTGTCCAAGAGCATCCCGTTGCTCTCGGCAGGCACGGTCGGCCTTGCTGCCTTGCTGTATCCTCTCGCGTGGGCAGGTCCGCTCATCACGATTCTGCCTCCGGCTTTACACGAGTATCTTGAGGTATGTCCCCCCCCCCATGCTGAAATCGTGGACTTGTACGAAGCACCTCCCAGAGGTCGTCTAACATTCCGTAGGCGCCTGTGCCGTTGCTCTGTGGTGTGGATGCACTTCCGTCCAACTTTTATCTGACAAAAGGCACAGCGTTGCTGCTAATGGAGAAAGACGAGATTCAACTGCATCCCGACGATGCTGCGCAGCTGGGAGCGCTTCAGTTTCCAGGAAGCGACGAGCTGTCCCGTCAGCTGTGTGCGTTTGCGAATCGCCTCAAACTCTCGCCGACCGAGCATACACAGGTCGTAACGGCAAACTTTGTGATGCGGAGGATTCGCCGTCAGCTACTGGATCTACTGGATCTGTGCACGCGCGTCAACCCGTGCAATGCCTATGCATGCATGAAGCAGGAGCAACTCTCGCTTTCGGAGACGCTCTTTCTCAAGTCGTTCATGCAGTCACAAATGTACCAAAAGTACAGCGATGACCTGCCAGCAAGTGACGAAGGGCCAGTTGTCGTCGCCGAAACCATAGCACCGCCATCGCCACAGCTCGTGCCGACATCTACGTCTCTACAGCCGCTGGTGGCTTCGCTCAAAGGCCCTCTTACTGATTTGTTTCTCATCGCAATCACTGGTTCTTCGGCGAGAGTCGAAGGAAAAGCCGATGTCTCCTTGGAAGTTTCAAGCGGAGAAGCTCAGTCTGAGGAGGCTAACCCAGCACCGTCTTCACCTGCTCCGATGGACGTAATTGAAAGATACCAGTCAGAACCAACAAGCAGCAAGACCGGCTCCCGTAAGCGTTGATGGTAGCTTGAGTTTGCGATCGAAGGAGGTCACTGACGTCCAATTTTGAGTGACAGCGCACGATCGGCCAGCCGGGGCAAGTCCCCGGCTGGGAGCGCCCTCGGGGGAGAACATGAACATCGAAGTTGCCGAATCCCTCGCGTTGGCTCGAGAAAGTATTCGTTCGCCCGCAGCCACGCAGTGGTCGAAGGCGTTCGTGAGATCTTCGCTTCCACAGGTTCCGCTTGAACCACATTCAGAAGTACAACAAGCCAAGATGCCAGCGCGAGACAGATCAGACGAAGCCACGCAAACGAACAAGCTCCAGCCATCGGAGATACCACAGCCTTCACAACCGGAAAGCCACTCGAGTATATCGCGCAGTATGCCAGATGTGTTGAGAATGCCGGAAAACAAGCCGCTTGGGCGATCGGAGACCGAGTCGCTGGCAGCGACATCACTGTGGCCACACGCAGTGGCTGACACAAATAGTCAGTTCAAGCCCACCACAAGCCACCCGCGCCTTTCGAAGACAAATGCCGAGGCCGACGAGGCCAAGAAACGAGCTGTCATTCAGCGAGTGACGCAGACTATCGCATCCATCAAGATCCAACATGCGTGGCGTCAGAGATGCACGCGGAAACCACGGAGTTCCCCTGCCAGTGCGAATGGCGTGGTGAGTCAAAGTGTGGGCGAAGTCCCTACAGCAGTGACGACTGCTGCAGGTGAACTACGAGCGGGAACGGTTTTGTCCATCGTGAGTCTCCCTTCCAAACCGACGCAATCGTATCGACTGGCTGATTTGGGGACACTCATGATACGTAGATGGATGGAAGCAGGCAAGTCACGGTCGTCATGCGGCTGAGTGAAGACTCGTACGCGCTACAATGGTATCACCGCCACAGATTGCGTGGGAGCATCCTTGTCGCACACGTCGGAGTCGTGAAAGCCCAGGACGGAGACATTGTGATACAAACGATCGCAGGAGACGGCTACGTTTTCTCTGTCCCAGCGCATCGAGAGACTCACGTGATGGCTTTCTTTCAGGCGCTCCATCGCCTTGCAACGAGTACGACTGAACAAACTCAGGTAGTACCCGTCTCGGTGGATCGTGCTGGCGCTGGGGAAGACGATATAGCATCTCCACCCGCGACACTTTCACGCCAGGAATCTGCACGACACGAAGCCACATCCTTCACGAAAGAGACATCAGCGCACGAGAGTAAGCGCAGCGTGTTTGAAGGCCTCGGCAGCGCAGGCGCATCATCTTTTCTGTCTTTTGAAGACAGTATCCGCAAAGGCATCCTCGTCCTCAAGGTTCGTAAACGTATTCTACTTGTTTCGAATTGCCCCAACCATCACGAGACTAATCGCTCTACGTAGCACGGAAGAATGGGGCGTCCTCATCCGAAGTTTCTCATCTGCGATGACTCGCAGCAGATCTTGTCCTGGACAGATCCGGTCGTGACGAACGCGGGGTACCAGTCTCCGCAACCCGCAGCAACAGAGCAGGCAGGCACCCAAGTTGAGAAGAAGGGCATCCGTTTCGACGAGATACTCAGCGTCAAACGCGGCAAGCAGACACGCGTCTTCCACCGCTCCACCGCCGGCCGCAGCAACGCCGATCTGTGCTTTTCGATCATCACACGTGGCCGGACGCTGGACATTGAGACGTTCTCGTCGCAGGACTTCACGTTGCTGTTTGACGGTCTCATGTGCCGAATGGCTTCTCGAGCGGCTGAGTTGGGCACTTCGACGCAATGAATGTTGCCAGGCTCGCGACGCGGTCTTCGAGTACGCTTTTCTTGGTCGATGCGTCATGGACGGTAGCTAAGTCGCGTAGCGCTGGCAGTAACTGGTTCCACTCCCGCTCTTTCGATGGATTCTCGAGGTTAGCTACCAGGGCAAGTAGCTGTTCGTATATCGAAAGATCCGCAGCACCCAAATGCGAGTTCTTGGTCACCTTGGTATCCGCTGCCACGACTCCGTTGTGCTCTGTGATCAGCTGCATGGAGTCCACGAATCCTCGGTACTGAGTCGTGTACTGTTGAACTCGCGTCTTCATCTTCTGTGCCACGTCAGCCACATCCACCGCATCGTCCTCGTCGTTTGAGCCTAATGCTTGCTCCACCAGACTCTTGAGTGAGCTGAAGTGGCGCCGCCTGTTGAACACAGAATCCACGTTTCGGTCAGACTTCGGTGGCAAATCGACTGCCTGTCAGATCACCGGCATCGCACCTCAATGGCGAGAGTGACTCGGCAACATGACACCACTCATCACTGTCAGCGAGAGCGTCCCAAGCCGCGAAACCGAACCGCAATGCCTCGTGTAGTTGCTGGAAGGCGTCGCGGTCGACGGAGCGCGCGAGTGCGTCGACTCTCTCTTGAATTGCCTTTGGCCTGTCGAGATCCAACTCCCACGGAGCTATCGCGTCGCACACGATGACGATCGCTGTTCGCAGGTCAGCCAGACTCAGGCTGATGTCTTCACTACCGTGACACTTCGCTTTTCGCCAAAACGAGGCGAAGTGCCGTCGGATCTGCGCGACGTGGTTGGCAAAATCCACGACGCGCACTCGCTTTTTGTCTGGATGCATGCGGTTGAGTCGACTGAGCAGCTGGACAGCCTGGCCGCTCGCCCGCAGGTAGCGATCGATGTACATTCGAGCCAAAAGCGGGTCGCTGTAGCCCGTGTCCAGCTTGTCGCAGACGATGACGATGTCGCTCGAGGCCAGCGACGCATGTTTTGGATTGAGAGATTGCTCCGTCACACTGACGCCAGGCATGCTGCTGTCATTTTCTGTCGTAATAGCCCCGCTGAAGACAGCAAACACGCGCCAAGGGAGCGCCCTACGTTGCAACATAGATTCGCGTGAGCCTCGCGACCACGCAAATGGACATTTTCCTGCGACTCACTTGTTCCGAACGTAGGCTGTGATGAGCTCGTAGTATCGCACAACATCTCGGCGACTGCGCGTGACGACCATGCACTAATAGAGTCACTCACAGTCAGAGCCACACATGCCACTACCCCCACTCAGCCAGCTGCGATCCCTGTACCTTGGCACGATTCCACGTGGCTTTGGCGATTTGAAAGTCGGCCATCACGAAGGCGCTCTTGGCTTTCAGCACTTGGATATCATCGCTCGCCGCCTCCATCACCGAGCGCATGCGGCCGCACTGAAGGAGCTGCGTCTTCACTGAGTCGGGGACCGTCGTCTCGATCTCGCAGCGCACGCTTTCGTAGTCTTGAAGGACGTCGACGATACGTTTGTCTGCCACAGCCTGTGACATCGAGTAGCAATGGAACGGCTCGAGTGCGCTCTGTGATCCTGTGCTCGTCCCAAACAGCTCCAGTGCTTCTGCGTTTGGCGTTGCCGTAAAGCCTACAAACTGGTAGAACACATCAAATCGATAGCTCAGCAGTCAAGAACGGACCACCACGTAACGCAGCCTTCGTACCGTGACGCTACTGCCCTTCGCGTCCGTCCCGCTCTCTGTTTCCCCTGCGTTCATGACCAGTTCGATGGTTTGCCGCGTCGCCGCTGTGTGCGAACGATGCGCCTCATCCGTGATGATGGCGACTCGAGAGAAGTCCCGTCTCGAGGGATCTGACTGCGAATCGCCGTGCAGAAGCCGAGTCAGCAGCACCGGGTTCTTGGCGAGAAGGCCGATCTTCTGGATTGTGGTGATGACGACACGCTGCGGCGACGACTCGACGCCGTCGCCTTTGGACGTGAGCAGGCTCGCCAGGTGGTCAATGCTGTTCGCGCGATGGATGGCGTCGACGCCGTTGCGCCGCAGGAACCGCTCGACGGAATCGCCGACCTGCTCGTCCAACTTGATTCGGTCGATCAGCAACAGCACAGAGTGGAAGCGCTGGCCGCGCCGGTCCTGGAAGTATAGCAACTGGTGCGCCTGCAGTGCCCAACAACACGTCAGTCTGACTGACCCTGTCAACCATTGGCGGTGTGGGGTGAAGTGATCCCTACCAGAGCGGCGATCGTGACGGTCTTGCCCGAGCCCGTGCTGTGCTGCAGCAAGAAGCGGCTTGTGCGCGGATCGTCCAGTGCCGCCAGCAGCTTGTGCACCGCGTCCACTTGGTGTCCCCAGGGCGTGAAGGTCCTGTCGCCTGCGGACGCCCCCACACGCATGCATCTCGCGATCGCCGCGCAGCGGTCGTCACGCAGCACGACCTCGTGCACAGTCGCTGACGTGTCTGTGTCATCTCGCTTGCGCTTCTTATTGTCTATGTGTGAGTTGGCTGCTCCAGGCGCTTTAGCTGCTGTGACTTCCGCAGCCTCGTCGGGCGTCTCGGCCGCGCTACTGCTTGGCTCATGCGTGGGCCGCGTCCACTGCGTCACGCGCGTCGCTGCGTGGTAGTAGAAGACCTTCCCCTTGGACCGCGACACGCGGAGGATCCATCCCGGCGGTAGCGCGTTGCCCGGGACGCTCGCATTCCCAGCAGCTCCGTTGCCACTTGCCATTGGCGTCCGTTTTCGCGCGTTGTTGGGCCATTGAGTTAACCTTGAGGGTATGTTGCTCGAAATGGTTAACGTTTCACCGGTATGTCACCGGTACCGGTCTTCATTTTAGCTATTGGCGCATTTTCCCGTTGGCGCGCGGGTGCAGTTGATGGGGACGAACGCCGACGCGGACACGACGGCGGTTTGTTGGCGATGGCGTCGCTCGGTAGCTCCGACTACGACGATATCCACACGCCAGACAGCAACAAGCGGCGCAAGTTCGGCGTGCGGCGGCGCACGTTCGGTCCCGGCAGCAGCGTAGAAAACTCGCGCGATGGCTGCGACGGCGGCGGCAGCGCAGGCGACACGGCTGCGTTTGGACGCGCCAAGGCGACGAGGGCGATCGGGTACGTGCTGCGATGAGGAGTGAATGATAGAGAAGTGATGGGGACTGATGACGGTGTGGTCGCGGTGGGACGCAGCCGGCAGCAGCAGGAGCAACCGGATTTTGATTTCAGCGACCGGTCCCACATGCCCGGCCAGCGGCCCTCAGGCAATGGCCGGGGCGCGCCGACGCCGAAGTACGTGCAGAATCCTCGCAGCCTCATCCGACCGGGCGCCGCGATCATGGATTCGCAGCAGGAGGAGGCCAAGCCCGAGGTCAACGAGGAGGAGAAACGTCTGAAGAAGGTAGTGTCTGCTGAGCTGCTCGTCGCTGGTGGTGTGGCGAGCGCAGCAGCTGACTGTGTCCTGCTTGTTGTTGCGTCGAAAAGTTTAGGGAACCCCCTCGCAAGCAAGACTCGTTCGTGGACAATCTGATGAGGAAGCCGGTGCCGCGGATGCGCGTGAACACGGCGCCGTCGCTGATGTCGCAGCCCGCGAGAAGAGTCGCGTCGTCCCTGGAGAGAATCAGTGCGCCTTCAACGTCGGCAACGCGATCAGCAAACACGAGGTCAACTGCGACCGCGGCATCAGCAGCAGCCAGCGCGACGACCCTCACGCGGGATGGATGGAAGGCGCCCGTGCGGCTGAAGCGCGACCAGGAGTCGCCGACTGCGGACAGAGCCAAGCGAAGCCGCGTGGAGCTCACGCCGTCGGATCGCTCGCTCTCGAGCAAGTCGAGACCTTCTTCCGCGTCCTCTTCCGCCTCGGGGGTCCCGCTGCGAGCGTCCAGTCGACTGGTCAGCCGCCAGCCTCGCAATACTTACGGCATGTACGATAGCGACGACGAACCCTCGAAGACGACGACCACTCGGCCTGTATCGTCGCGAAAAGCGTTTGATGGCAGCACCAATGCTGTGTTGTCGGCGTTGAGTTTACGGCGAAGCACGCGAGCTTCGAAAGAGAAGAACAAGGAAGGCACCGAAGATATGCCCATTCATCTTGCCGACTCTGATGACGACGACGAAGAAGAGGACGCATCGCAAGCGAAGGCTGTACCTGCGGTGGACGAGGATGAGGTGGACGCGAAAGAAAGGGTTGAAGTGGGTCCAGGAGAGGCGCGGCGGGATTTGATCACCGACATGGAAGGGTACCGAGTTTGGTTTGGCAACCGCACCTGTCGGCTCGATTTCCACATCCATAGCAAGAGCCTGTGGCTGCGCTCGATTCGGTTCGTGCTTTGATGCCTGTCATCTTGGCGGCCGTGAGGTGGTTTAATGAGATTGTTGCTGTTTGTAGTGGCGTCGGCTCCAAGTGGCCGCTGGAACGGGAGTACAAGATCCCCTTCGGCAAGATCAGAAACGTCATGTGAGTCCTCATCGATGGCTTGACTCGTTTCGGACCGAATGTCGGAATTCACAAGAGCTTGACAATGCTAGGGTGTACCGATTGGACGAGAGCCAAGCCAGCCAGTATGACATGACAGATCCCGCCGGCAAAGTGATGTCGACGACGTCATTCATTGCCTTCCAGTTCCCCATCCCGGACGCGATGAAGAAGGCGGACTGGCGTGGATTTTACGACCCATCGGCCCCTCGTACGTGTTGTATTGTGTCTTGCGCCGTGTGGTTGTGGACGATGTGGTGAGAGTTGTGAACGCTTAGAGTCAGATCCATCAAACTCCAAGCGCTTTTTCATCGCAGTGGCTCGCGACGAAGACAAGAACGGCAGTATGCTGGCCACTCTTGAAGATTTCTTCCAGCCTCAAGGGATTCAGATCCAGTTGATGTACGTTGTTGCTCTCGCCGTGGCGACACGTTCCAGTCTAAGCTGCACATGTACTAATCTATATCTTCCATAGGAACACGCTCGATGAAGTCCGCCCATTCGCCACTACGATGCTGGGAAACGATCTGCACTACGTCTTCACAAATCGCCCGTCCACTTCGGCACTAGAATCCAAGCGCACTCGCAGGTATGCTTGTCAGGGAAGCACTTCTTGGCAGTGTCGTCACGTGTCCTGATCATCGTTCTCTGATGTTTATCAGGCGAAAAGAAGCTGACGATGACATGGACGCCACCCAGCTGACGTATCCGCTGCCTCCGTGCAACGCGGATATTGTCACAATCACCCGCTCCGATATCAGTCGGCTCCAGCCGGCCGAGTACCTGAACGACAACATCATCGACTACTACCTCAAGTGAGTCTGGATTCGGGTGCGTATTCAAGTGTGTCACGACGCAGACTGACATCATGTCTTCGTGGTTCGCGCAGACGATTGCTTCTTGAAGACTTCGCGGCAAACAAACTGCTCAAGCAGAACGTGCTGTTTCTCAGCTCCCACTTCTACTCGCGCCTTCGTGCCGGCCGAGGCACTCTTCTCAAGGATCGCCTGCTCGCTGGCTACAACAACGTGTCAACGTGGCTGACGCGAAGCGACCTCTTCAGCCGCTCGCTCGTCTTCATTCCCATCAACAAAGAGTACGTGGATGCCTCTTCGCGGCCGGTCATACGCCTCATGCTCACAGTCAAAGCGTTGTGTACGTGTAGCATGCACTGGAGTCTGGCCGTGATTGTAAATCCTAAGTGTGCGGGCGACGCCGACAGTGAGAAGGTGAGTTCGCGAGCTCTGTGTTGGGCTCCGATTGTCGACTAATGGCTTCCACCAGGACGATCCTGGTCCAAAGACGTGCATTGCGCTCTTGGATCCGCTGGGCGGCTACCACAGCCGCGTTCCCATCATGCGCAACCTGAAATCGTACGAATCTTCAGTCCAGTGACCATTATGGCCGTCCGCTTTCTGACTGATGCGTGGTGTGTAGATTCCTGACCTTCGAGTGGGAACGTGTTTCGAGCGCGAGCACCTACAGATCATCTGAGATCTCATCCGTGGAAGTGGGTGCTCCGCGCCAAAGCAACAGCTACGACTGCGGCGTGTACGTGCTCAAGTACGCGCAGGAGATGCTCAAGAACTTCGCCGAGCTGCTGGCCACGACCGACGACGTCGACTCAAAAGGCGGCTTCCTCGTTCCTCGGGAGATGACAGACGACAGGCTGGCTGCGCTGATGGTCCAGGACGCCTTCGCGGCGGACGACGTGACGCAGAAGCGCCAGGAACTCCAGGAGTTGCTGGCCGAGGACACGAAGCGGTATGAAGCCATTTTGGAGAGCCGATAAGCACAGGGCGTTAAGAACCCATTCGTTCTGGTTTTGTTTCTGTTACGAACTGTATCGCCGTCCTGCGCTGTGTGTGAGTTGTTGCCCCCTTGATTCTGAACGGAACGCGCGGCCCCAAGGACGACGAGACCGATTCATCAGGAGGCGCCATGCAGTTCCCAGTGACGCTCGTGGCTGCGCTGCTCTTCTTCACGGCTGTAGGCGTGGCTCGTGGCTCTGGCCTGGCGGTGCAATGGAGTGGGGGCGCTGATGTGTGGCTGTGTGGCTGCGTGCTGTAGACTGTGGCGGCCGACGCCGACTCGTCCGTCGTGCAGCTCACGGAGGAGACGTTCGACAGTCTGACGCAGGACAACGTGTGGTTCATCAAGTTCTACGCGCCATGGTGCGGCCACTGCAAGAAGCTCGCGCCGGTGTTCGACCAACTCGCGGTCGACGACAAGATCCAGGTGCGCCGTCGCCCACCGAACACCAGAGATGGCCACGTGCGATTGACTGACTCTGTGGCTGTGCAGGGCGCCAACGTGCGCGTGGGTAAGGTGGACTGCACGCAGGAGCGTGTCATCTGCGAGCGCTTCGGCGTGCAGTCGTACCCGACGCTCAAGGTCGTGACGGCCGGCCGCTTCTACGACTACGCGAGCCGCCGCGAGGTCGCCGACATGGCCAAGTTCGCCATCACTGGCTACAAGGTGCGTGGCCCGTCAGTATCTGCAGTCGCTGGTAGTTGTTTTTTTGTGGGCTGACGTTTGTGTGTGTGTGTGTGTGTGTGTGTTTGCAGACGGAGTACTCAGAGGCTGTGCTGTCCAAGGACGAATTCAGTGCGTGGTTGACTGTACTTCTCTTCGACATCTCCCTTCTGACGCATCTTCTGCTGCTTTTGCGTGTGTGCAGTCGTGCAGCGCCAGCGTGCGGCCGCGGAGCAGGCGGAGGCGGAGCGCTCGAGCGCCGTGGTCCACATCACGTCCGCCTCGTTTGAGGAGCTGGTCAAGAACGGCGACACCCCATGGATCCTCAAGTTCTATGCGCCATGGTGCGGCCACTGCAAGCGTCTGGTGCGTGATTGCTGTTTGATTCTATCCATTGATTATACACCGATTCTTACACGGCTGCTCACTGTGTAGACGCCGACGTGGCACCGCCTGAGCAAGACACTTCAGGACAGCGGCAGCAACACCCGCGTTGGCAAGGTATGGATGGGCCACTTCACTTGCTTGGGTAGTAGGAAAGGCGTGGTGGCTGACGTGTTTCGTTTGCAGATTGACTGCACTGTGCACCGCCGCGTGTGCTCGCGCTTCGGCGTGAACGGCTACCCGACTCTCTTCTACGTCCGCGACGGTATCGTGTACAAGTACAGCGGCGGCCGCTCTGTGCAGGCGTACGTCTTGCGTCCGTTGCTATCTGTTCCGTGTGGATATCGCTGACGCAAACTCCGTGATGCTTGTGGTTCTCAGCTTCGTCGACTTCACCAGCTCGGGCTGGAAGAAGGCCGAGTCAATCGGCCCAATCCCGGATGAGACGTTCTTCTCCACGCTCGTCGATACCGTCGTGGTACGTCGGCGACCTGTGCACTTCTTCCTTCCAATTTGGCTGAAGCTGACTCTGTTGTGTGTCCAAAATTTAACAGGAGTGGGCTGCTGATAACACCGTGCTCGCTGTGCTGGCCGGCATCATGGTGATCGCCATCTTCGTGGCGATCCTCGTGGCGCTGCTGGACTACTGTCTCGGCGGCGACGACATCGCTGCCTACCGCCAGATCCCGCGCGACGTCCCAGGCCCAGCGACTCCAGCGGCTGCTGCGGCCGGCAAGCCAAAGGCCGAGTAAGCTGCAAGGCTCCGTCGACCACAGACTGCGTGTCGCTCCTCAAGCTCGAGATGCATCTGAAGAAAACCACGATAAAGAGAAAGAACAGACCCAGAGGCGGCATAGACGGGAAGGGAAGCGAGCGTAGGCTAGTCAGGCCGTCGCGTTTCTCCAAAATTCCACGACCTCTAGAAACCAAATCGCGTCTTCCTGGGGCTCTTCCGACACGTTCATGACTTGGTGTGCTAGGATTGCGTGTGTGAGCGGCTCGCTGTCCTGGTCGCTGAGTGGCAGCGGCGACAGCGATGTGGACGACCGCCGCAGCAGTGGGCCAATGACCATGACCAAGTCGCCTGCAGACAATCACAGTACATCAGACATTCCGTTCCACAGCTGACTCCCAACTAAATGGTCAGAGATCCACTCACCTGGACGCAGCGCCTGGCCCATGCCTGCAGGGATGCTTTTGCGGAACGTCTGCAGATCGATGAGGACGACGCCCGTGCCGTCGTCGATGGCGCAGCGCGCACCGTCCGCCGCCACGCTCACGACCACGCCCTGCAGCCAGAAGCGACTGCAGTCAGTGCCGTGGATCGTGGGCGTGAGCCCCTGAGACGTGCGCGCAGCCTGGTGCACTTGGCAGATGAACGCCTTCGCCGTCGCCGCGGAGCTGCTTGCCGCCATTTTGACGAGCTGGCAATTGAGCAGTTCAATTGGTCAGCACTACTGCAAATGACAAAACAATATGGAAGTGTACCCATTCCACAAATGTGCGACGTGTGGAAGCGGGCTCCCAAGCGCCAGCTCTTTCGTCGGTCGACTGCAGATCTCTTAGCAGCGAAGCAGACAGGCAGGACTTCGTTTACTTGAGAAGTGCGGGCGTTGGGCTTTCTAACTCGACAGGGCTCGAACTTCACATTGGCTGCTTGTGGAGGTTCGGACTTACACCAGAGTAAGTACGAATCGTGGACGTTGAAGTTGATCTGTCGCCCCCAACGGCTCAGGACTGGATGTTGGTTACAGAGCCAACTTTGGTGGTTGCCTCTATATAGAGGGCCCTGGGAGGTCTATTCCAGGCTCATGCGGCGTCGTCGCTGTCGACTCATTCGTTCATTCGGGCATCTTCCCTACCACCCCTTCTACCGCCCTTCCGCCGCACGAAGCCATGAGCGTCGTCGACTTCTCCAGCGATGAAAGTGACTGGGTCTTCGACTACGTCATGCATCTCTTCCGGTCGCCTGCGTGGGAAGTGCCGATCATGTGCTTCATCGACGAGAACTGCGCGAGCTTCGACACGGGCGACGAGAACAAGTTCATCTACACGGACCTGCATCTCCAGTTCCGTGAAGTCGGTGCGTTCACGAGCGCCTACTGCTCTAGACGCTTCAGTGTTGTTGTCTAAGCCTACGTCATGTGCCCCCAACAGTGGAGGGTGTGCTGTGCTCGAACCTCGCGGAGATCGGACTCACCGCGTCTGACTTCGCCGACATTTGCGAGCGCGGCCGCCACTCGACCGACATCAGCATGGAGGTCGTGAACCAGATCCTGGCCATGGACGACTTCCTCACGTTCAAGAAGCTCATGGTCAAGCGCAACTTGGAGCTGGATCTGGAGGCCATCAAGGCGCTGCGGGATGAGAATCTGGAGGCGCAGGAGGCCGCCAACGGAGACGACAATGACATGGACACGCATTTGATGGAGCTCAGCGTGTTGTACAAGCAGGAGGAGATGGAACAGGCCGAGCTGGAGGCGGCGATCGCCATGTCGCTGGCCGTGCAGGAAGAGCAGTTGCGGCTCGCGGCAGTGGCGTCCAAGGTCGCGGAGGACAAGTACGACTGCGGGCCGGAGAAGAAGGGACTCTCGCCTGAGCAGGTCCAGCAGCAGATCAAAGACACCAAGCAGCGCGCGGCTGAGCTCGTGAAGCGGAACAAGGAGGCGCTCCAGGAGAACAAGGTCAAGCAGAAGGAGCTCGAGAGCTCGGTGGGTTGACGGCTTCCGCCGCCTCCTGGCCACGTCAAGTACCTTGTACTTACTGGTGTTGTGGCGACTAGGCCGAGATTCCGGACGACGAGATCAAGCGCCGCGAAGAGTACTTGCGTCAGCAGCGCGACCGCATCTTGGAGAAGAAGAAGAAGGAGCGCGAGGCTCAGCTCAAGGAGTACCAGCAGGAGCAGAAGGTGTCGGCACCTGAGCCGGTGCGTGCTCTTCTAGTGGGGCTGTCTAGTAGACCATGAACGTAGCAGAGACTGACACTCGATTCTATCGCACAGCCACCGGAGCTCGTGGAAAAACTGCAGAATGTGACGCCCGAGGAGCTCAAGAAGTCGGAGGCGGAGGAGAAACGCAACGCGCTGCGGATAGCGCTGGCGCGGCGCATGAAGCAGGACCTGCTCGAGTCGGCGAGCGAGGAGCCGAGCGGCGGCTTCAAAGTGCAGCAGCTCCTTGAGCTGGACGAGAAGATGCAGCGCGTGGAGGACCTGCGTCGCCGCAGCCAGGAGCGCGAGCAGCGCGTGCACTCGCGCCAGATCCGCTGAATAGCTAGTGAAGAACGTGAGCAAGGCAGCAACACACACACACCAAGACGAGACAGAGGGAGGCAGCACTTGGGGAAAGCGCAATTTGTATGAGCTGGATTAACTATCAGGAATCGGGGGAATAGAAAAGGAGGAACGCGACTGCTCGTTGCAAGAACGCCGCGTCTCTCGTGGGGAGCTCCTGGCTGGTTTAGTTGTCGTGGAACTTCTTGTTGGTCTTGGCCATGTCCTGGAGCAGCGGCGCCGGCGCGAACTGCTCGCCGTACTTGTCGGCGTAGCGCAGCAGCATGTCGTTGAACTTGGCGCTGCCGATGCGGTCAACGTAGCGGAATGGGCCGCCGATGAATGGCGGGAAGCCAATGCCGAAGACGGCGCCGATGTCGCCTTCAGTCGGCGACGCGATGATGTCATCCTGCACACAGAGCACCGCCTCGTTCACGAAGCGGCCCATGAGGCGGTTAATCGAGTCTTCGTCCGAGAGCTTCAGGTCCGTCTTCTGGAACTTCTTGACAATGTCAAGCGCCTCCGAGTTGATCACCTTCTTCTCCTTCTTGGACTTCGGCTGCACGTAGAAGCCCTTGCCCGACTTCTTGCCGAGGAAGCCCTTGCTGATCATCTCCTCGAAGAGCTTCGGGTCGCCTCCGACCATGCGCACGCCAAGCGCCGCCGACAGCGTGTGGTTCACGTGCGACGCGACGTCAATGCCGACTTCGTCCGCGAGCGTGATCGGACCGACTGGGAGGCCCCACTTCTTCACGATCTTGTCAAGGTGGTCTGGGTTCACACCAGCCTCCACCAGCGACAGCGTCTCGGCGATGTATGGGCCGAGGCAGCGGTTCACGTAGAAGCCCGGCACGTCCTTGACGACAATGCAGGTCTTGCCCTGGCGCAGACCGACGTCCACGGCCTTGGCGGCGGTCTCGTCGGACGTGCCTTCGTGGCGGATGATCTCCAGCAGCGGCATCATCGGCACCGGCGAGAAGTAGTGCATACCGATCACGTTCTGTGGGCGCTTGCTGGCCTTGGCGATCTCCGCGACCGACAGCGCCGACGTGTTGGTGGCCACGACGGCGTGCTCGGGCAGGTACTGCTCCAGGTCCTTGATCACACGGTGCTTGAGCGCCATGTCCTCGAACACGGCCTCGATGGCGAGGTCAGCCTGGCTCATGTGGGCCTTCCAGACCTCGTCTTCGTCCGAGAGCGCGATCACATTCGCCATGACTGCATCACGCTCGAAGATGCTCATGCGCTTGCGCTTGACCTTCTGCTCGAGGCTGTCGCGGATGATGTTCTCACCACGCGAGGCCGCCGCGGCGTCGCGGTCCTTCAGCAGCACGCGGATGTCCTTCGCGGCCGAGACCTGCGCGATACCCGCGCCCATGAGACCGGCGCCGATCACCGACATGGTCTTCACAGGCTGCTTTGGCGCACCGTAGCGGTTCTTCTTGAGCGCCGTGCTGCCGAAGAAGATGCTCATGAGCGCCTTCGCCTCGTGGGTCACGCCGAGCTTCGCAAAGTTCGACGACTCGACCTCGAGGCCCTTGGCGAGGCCGCCCTCAACTCCGGCGCGCACCGACTCGAGGATGAGGTTTGGCGCAGGGTAGTGGCCACCGGTCTGCTTCTGGACAGCCTCGCCCGCCTTCTGGAAGACGATCGAGCGCAGAGGCGTGTCCTCGAGGATCTTGCTGACAAGGTCCTTGCTCTTCTTCTTGGCCTTGAGGCTGCCGGACGCGAGCTGCTCGGCAGCAGCGATCGCGGCGCCCTCGAGCGCGAACGAGTCGGCAACCTGATCCACGAGACCCATCTTGCGAGCCCGGTCAGGCTGGATGTTCTTGCCTGTGAGCATCATGTCCAGACTCGTGCGGAGGCCCACGAGCTTAGGCAGGCGCTGGGTACCGCCGGCGCCTGGCAGCAGACCAAGCTGCACCTCTGGCAGACCGAGCTTGGTCTTCTTGCTCTGCGAGGCGATACGGTAGTGGCAGGCGAGCGCGACCTCAAGGCCGCCGCCCAGGCACGAGCCATCAATGGCAGCAACAAACGGCTTCTTGGAGTTGGCGATGCGGTTGAGGAACTGCTGGCCGTTCGAAGACAGCGCCTTGATCTCGCCCTCGGTCTGGCACGCACGCAGCTGCGCGATGTCGGCGCCGGCGATGAAGCAGCCCGGCTTGCCCGAGATGAGCACGACCGACTTGACGTTCGGGTCGCTCTCGACCGAGTCGAGCATCTTGACGATCTCCGTGGTCATGTTGGCGTTGAGCGTGTTGACCTTGGACGCCTTGTCGTCCAGACGCACGACGGCCACGCCGTTGGCGCCCTTCTCGATGGACAGGTACTCGCCGCTGAAGGACGCGGTGGCGAGCGAGCGCGAGAGGCCGGCGACGCGCGCGGGCGCCGCGGCCTTGCGGAGCGCGGTCTGAAGCGACATGGAAGTGGAATGCGACGGAGGAGCTGAGCGTGCGGAGGGCGATTCCAAAGTGCGGCGACCTGGTGTGGTGGTCGACGGACGGGCGGGCCCGGGAAAGATTGCAACGTGAAGTGGAACCTGAAGAGGCAAACACGTCGGGGAAACGGAGCTGTCCGACGTGGAGCGCCGGTACAGTGTACCACTCCGGACCAGCCAATCACCGACATGTTGAAGTGCGAAAGTGGACCACACAAAATCAGGATGCCCATCATGTCCGGCCCAGTGTGCAGCATGAGGCTTTGACGGCCGAGTGTCGGCTCCCGGGAGCGCTCAATGCGTCTACAGTACGTGTATGCCTAGGCCTTCTATTAAAATTAGGATTACAGTTCCTCCCGCGCCTACTTGTCGACCGGCTGGAACATCTCGAAGCTGCGGAAGGCGTTGAAGCCCGTCTTGCACATGGCCTGCTTGAGGAGCAGCGCCGCGTGGTTCACGACCTTGTGCATGGTGCACGACATCCACACCTCGTGGTACTTGCGCAGCTTGTACGTCGGGTTGTCGTCGTAGAGCGTGTGGATGCGCTCGTAGTCGGACGCGTCCGGGATCTTGAGCAGCGGGCTGTCGCACTTGATGATGTCGTCCGGCACAGTACGCTTGTAGAAGTAGCGCCGGTTGTCGTTCACGAAGTAGAGGTGGAAGAAGTGCATCGTGATTGGCGGCACTGCCGGCGCCACCGTATTCACCGGATCGGCACACGGATTCGCCTTGATCTCGGTCTCGTTCAGGAACGACCAGTACTCGTGGCCGTTGGCGTACGGGTGCGTGATGCCCAGATTCGTCACGATCGTGTGCTTGATGCCGTGGTTGGCGGCCGCCACGGAGTAGCCGTACATCTCCGTCATCCAGTCCGTCGAGACCTTGCGTCCCTCGACGACAAACTTGCAGTAGTCATCCAGGAACGCTGCGAAGTCGTGGTGCGTCATGATGTACGGCGGGCCCGTACCCGAGTAGTATTCGAGCGCGTCCTCCCTGCTCACACTCGCACACGGCTGGCCGGCGCACATCTTCCACGCGCGGTCGTCGTGGAACAGGCCGGCCGTGATGATGTGCGTCCAGTCCTGGGCGAGCGCGACGCCGTCGCGGACTTCGTCCGTCACAGTTGCCGGGTCCCGCGTGCCCTTGTAGTACTTGGCCAGGCTGCGGCCTGTGTTGACGCGCAGCGGCTCGTAGAAGTAGAAGTCGCCGTCGACAATCGTGACGATGTCGTGCTGCACGCGCGGGCTGCCGTGCTGGTAGTAGTGGCGCAGCCCAAACGGCTTGTTGTACGCCAGGTACCAGTCATCGATGCCAGGCTGCGGCTTCCTCGAGTAGTCCGGTGCGAAGTGCACGCGGTAATCGTAGTAGAACCGCGGTTCGGCCAGCACCTTCTTCTTCTCCTCTTCAGAGCAGTCCGAGATGACCTGCGTGATCGGACCCTTCTGGCCAACGCGCGTAGCCGACACCTGGAGCACCGTCGAGAAGAGCAGGCGGTGCTGCTGCAAACAGCTATTGCTGAACACAATGTGCATCTGACTGCCGTCGTAGTTTCCCGGGAACTTGGCGCGCCGCGCCGCTTCAGCTGGATCCATCGCCGGTGGCGTCGGCTGGTTGGTTTGCTTTTCGTTCGCGAGCTCCACTGCGTTGGCAGCCAGTCGCTCCTCGTCAGCATCCCGGTCTTTCTGTGGCGCCGCCTGGGTCCGAGCAGGCGTGTTTGGCTCGGTCGCGATACTCTCAACAGCCTCAGTGGTGAAGGTGTCGTCCACTGGCGCGGACGTCGCCACGAAAGGAGCGTCGGTCTCTGCCTTGTTCTCACCGAGCACGACGACATTCTGGAAGGCGATTACATCCTTGGGTTTGGCTTCGGCCTCCGCCTCCCGCACGTGAACTACGCGTCCTGTGCGGCTGGTGCGCGCCGACATGAAGCCCGTGTGCAGCACCATCGTGACGACCGCGAACGCGAGGATCGCCACGAGGATGCGGTGGAGGGCCGGAGCCGACGTGGCGCTTGGTCGACGCATCGTGGGTGCTCGCTAAAGAGGACTGGCGCTCGCGTTGGTGAGCGGGTCTTGGCTGCGGAGGACGCTGGCGGGCGCTGGGTGGAGTTGCGAAGCGCAAATGCGGAAGCCCACGGCGCTGGCTGTGTACGGTACCAGTACAGTTTTCCACCAGACGAGTTAAACCGCTGTAAACGCATCCCTGTCACATTTGCTACTACAAAACTGGAAACCTGT
Organism: Pythium apleroticum; assembly: GCA_023337875.1. Taxonomy (NCBI): domain Eukaryota; phylum Oomycota; class Peronosporomycetes; order Pythiales; family Pythiaceae; genus Pythium; species Pythium apleroticum. Next base: position 2,721 of record JAADXN010000194.1, on the reverse strand, counting down.
TGGAATTTGTATATTGAAATATGATACCCTGCGTAGAATGGTGAGTACCACTTCTTAACTCGTCTGGTGGAAAGCTGTACGGAGGACGGGGACTCAGCCGGTAGGCGGCTGACACGTACCGGAAACGCCTGGGGGGTGGCGGCAGAGTCGGGGATCTTTCTGGGCTGGAGCCAACAGGCCCCATACACACCTGTCCTGTGAACAGACTGTGAGTCACACAGTAGCTGTTCAGCGGGCAGCTCCCCACTTGGTCAGTTGCAGAATCGAACAGAGCACGGGGGAAGCAGCTGCCGGGAAAATATCATCGTGGACTGATCTACTACGTTATATAAGTATTTATCCGTAGTTATTAATCCTAAACAGGTGACCATTATCAACCTCCACCTTTTTGGACTCAGCCAGTAGTCCATCACTACTCAGTACACTAAATGTACTTTAATAGCAGCAACTCCGTGGACAGAATCTCTGTCGTGAGCGGATGCCCCTACCCCTGACTGCTCTCATGAGTCACGAGGGTCACCTGACTGAACGAGCGAGGTCTGTTGGCAGCGAGTGATATGTATCCACAGAACGCCGCGCTCCCTCTTGAGCCGACGCCGCCGACTGCCGTCATCATATCCCCAGCGCACCTCTGTCGTTGACTCCACAATCTCCTTCACCATGCAGATCCTGCGGCCGCTTCCCATCGCTGTGCTGTTGCTGGCGCTGGGCGCCGCCACCTCCCCCGCTCTCGCGCAAGCGCAGCAGCCCTCGCTGCAGTACCCAGCCAACCACGACGGCAGCAACATCCACATTGTGTTCAGCAATGGCTGCGGACAGAAGAACCGCCTGCTCTTCGCCACGGTCATGCAGCAGTCGGCCACGCGAGTTGGCCAGAAGGGCCCCATCACGCAGATCATCTCGGGCTGCTCCGAGGACGAGAAGAAGAAGATCTTGGCCGAGCCGCGGTTCTACTACGACTTCCGCGTGCATTTCACTCCCGACTTCTCCACGCAAGCGCTGCCCGATCGCAACGACTGGTACTCAGCCTACAACAAAGCTTTCGGCCTGCGCCACTACGTACAGAATGCTGACCCACCTGTTCAGCACGAACTCATGGCCCTCACGGACGGCGACATCATGCTGCTCAAGCCGCTCGAGGCGAACACGGGTCGCAACGTGACCAAATACTACGCTGGCTCGCGTGACCCACACACAGTGACGGACGAAGTGCGCGACGGTGTGGCGCTCGCACAGGACTGGATCAAGATCATCGGCAGCGGTTTCTGGGGAGAGCAGTTCGGTAAGGGCAAGCTCACCAACATGTGCGCCGGCAAGCCCTGCGCCAGCGTGTCCGAGGCAGACGCTCTCGAGTACTATGCCGCGACGGGGCCGCCTTACATCATGACCACGCGCGACATGCGCCGGTTCGTCGACGAATACTGCCACTTCGTGGTCGAGAGCCGCAAGGTGTCGACCGAGTGGATGTCGGAGATGTTCGGCTACGGCGTCGCGGCGGCGAACCTCGGAATCAAGCACACGATCCTCACGCACTTAGCGCCGACGCATCCGTGGCTGAACGGCAACGAGTATTGGTCGTTTCTCGACGACGACAGTTTGAAAACCAACCCATGCACGGACCCGCACGCGATCGCGCTGCCGGCAGATCCACCGGCAGGCCTCCATTACTTCCACTACTACATGCTCGGCTCGGAAGGCCGCGAGTTCCACAAGGGAGATATGCCCAACGAGATCCTCAACTGTGACTATCAGATGTTTGAAGTCCCGCCGGCGTCCGAGTACGAGGAAGTCTTCACACGATACAAGGACACTCCGAAGTACATGGCCCAAAAGCGTGCAGAGGTGTGGCTCGAGTGTACGCTGATCAAGGCGGTGAATAAAGCGCTAGTCGCGCTCAAGAGTGCGACGTGCAGCGCCACGGGCTACAACTCGTTCCAGGGATACGTTATGATGTTCAAAAGGCAGGGCTGAGTGCGGAACGCAGCGCGCAGACTTGCCAGTGAGATCACGAAATACAACACTGTTGAACGATCGTGCTTTTCTGTCCTCTGGAAGAAAAATCGAGGGGTAGCGACTGCACGCGAGCAATAAACCTCTCCGTGGTGGCGACGATCCGACACCCTCATCTTACGATTGAAAACCATTGGTGCGGTGTCGAGAATAGCAGATGCGGTGACTGCACGCTCCAGGCATGACGATCCAGCCAGCAGTCTCGGCTGGTCACGGGTTGGTTCATTCACGTGTCTATTTTTGTATTTTAGTGCCAAAATTGATGACTTTACGTCTATCTGAATAATTGAATATTCTGACAACTAAGGCTATGTTCGCGGAGACTTGAAATGAACATTAATTAACGTACTTTCGTAGGTCATTGATTTGGTCTGTATTAAGCCATAAGCGCTCGGGGCGAGCTATGCATCAGCCCCGCAAACCGGACAGTGCCCGGCGGCCACGGCCGGAAACGCACACTCTTCCTCCACTATCATCTAGTGAGGTTGCCCCTGCGTGGTCTCGTGTCCCGCAGCATCCGTGGGGTTCGAATCGGTGGTTCGTTGGGTCTCCGTCTCGCGTCGCTTCGCTTCGCTTCGCTCAATGCGGTTCTCCACGGTGTCAGGCATGATCTCGGTGTTGTCGTGTCGCTGCACAAGCACACGTTGTGCCTGCGTGGTCTCGTGGCCACCCGCGTTCGTCTTGATCGCGTCGATGGCTGTCTTTGTGGTT